>PPOO01000937.1:53545-80927 GCA_003708545.1 Maudiozyma turicensis
AGTCTACCAGATTCTTCATCTGAGTTTGCAGAAGACGACATAATTGATAAATTATAATTAAAATTATTAAACTTGTTCTTTCGACTTTTTTGTATTTGTTTTAATAATGTTAATTCAAAGAGTAGTCTCTTAGGGATTGTTAAAACAAAGTAAAAATGAAAAAAATTTAAAAATAAATAAAGAAATGAAAAGAAAATAAAGACATCAAATATAGGATGAGTTAAAGAAAGATCTTCCAATAGTTATATATATAAATTAAAAAAAAAAAAAAATAGAAAAGAAGAGGGAAAATTTAGATACAAGTGTAGTGAGGATAATCATTAATTATTCCTTATTCAAACAAGTAGTATAGTAATTCGATCTAAGATAACTATTTCGGAATTGATTAAAGATGGTGAAGATGATGATGATGATGATGATGTATGTATGTGTGTTATGTATAGATGTACCTACGCATGTACGTAGTGATTAGAACTTAATAAATAGAAGAAGAAAAAGGTTTCTTTGTATGGCTTGCTCATTAATTTATCCTCATTTCATTCCTTTTCACATTTTCCATCTAACAAACTAAAAATGGGTTTGTTATTATTATTATTATTATCCTTTTCTGTTTGTTTGTTTGTCTTTTGACCTGCATTCATTTTTTTTTCACTCTGCGGAAGAAATTGTTTCCGCTCGTTTTAATTTGTACGTACGTGCTCAGTTATTAAGTAAATGCATCATTAGAAGAAGAAAGAAGAAATTAGATTTACTTGGAAGTTATTGTCCTTGCTTAGTCTCTCCCCTTCGGATTGGGCGTATTAGGTACAAGAGGGAAAAAAGGGGACACAGGTTCGTCTTCCGAATTGATCACTTCTGTGCGGCTGTTTCTCTCTGGGTGACAATACGGAAGGGTGCTGTGGCAATTTTCTCGTTGTCTCTCTCTCTCACGGACACACGGTTTAAACAAGAGTAGTACGTACATAGTACAATAGGGTAGCGAAGGAAAAGTTCCGCTATAAGATAGATAATTCTTACTCTGCAGTTGTGCATGGATGTGTTAGTGGATGTATTGACATCCGTGTTTCTTGTTTGTTCTATGGTTTCTGTGCTATTTTTGAGGGGAAAATAGGGACAGTTATTTCAACGTACAACCAAATGGTATTAGTCAACGGAATACGGAAATCGGGTTAAATTGAAGAAAAAATTGGGTTTAAGAAAATGACGTGCGACTCGGAAATAATAGCCTTTGATTGTTGCTTCCCCGAACTATGTTCCATACGCACGTACATTCAGACAATTGAAACTGAGGGGTTGTCGTAGGAAGCGAGATCCGCATTCCTCGAGAACACACGTAGGCTAACCATAGGATATCGGACCATTCCGCGGGCTAGCCAAGAAGATGCCTATTTGTGGAGCATCTGAGTATGTTACGTACAAAAAAAATGAAATTTTAAGCTAAATGAGAGGGGTCTTCCTACTTCACTCTCTTGTCCCGTCTGTGTAATTATATATATTTGATAAGCCTCTAAAGGCTCAAGCATAATTTTGTTTCCCTCTCCTCTTGTCCCCACCCCCCCTGTGTAATTTGTCAGTAGAAGAGAAATTATTGAAGTAACAAAGATTGGTTAGTTGCCTGGCTGTAAATATGATGTCCTCTTTCTTTAATGATGGAATATTAACAAGCAAAAAGAAAGGATAATCGGCTGAAAGTTGCATCCCGCGGGTGCCCTCAACGTTTTTTTGCAGTGCAGACAAAGACATTATATAATTGATTAATTTTCTATGTGATACCCGCGGGTTGGTGCATTAATTTTTTTTTTACATTTTCTCCTAGTTAAAGCTGACCCGTTTTTCTCTCCCAGTTTAATCAAATTGGCGGAAACCGCGGGAAGACCGGCTTTTATATAAACTTTATTGATTTTTGACACACGGGCATCCCGCGGAATGCCGTATGCAAATAATCATATTTTTGCGTACGTATGTTGTTGATATGAGAACGTACGGCTATAACGAGAATTCCTTAAACATCATCGTTAACTATTTAATTTTCTCTCACAAGAAAAGTTCAAATACAAAACTACCGACGATTTTTTAAAATTGAAATCATGATTAATCGTTGTTGTTATTTTTTAACTTACAGACAACATACTGTACAAGCACGTGCTATCTTTTCATTTTGAATCTACGTATGTCACATACATCTTTTAACTTAAATTTTTCCAAAGATCAAGAAAAAAAGGTCAAATAAGAGTCATTCTAAGCTGAAAACAAGAAAGGGTACTTCGCCACTTAATCGACACGTTTGTTTATCTTTTTAATCCCGAAAATATATTTTTTTTTAACTTTCAATGTGATTCAATGATATGATAACGAATTAATTTAAATAATTGATCCGAATTAAAAATATGTCATAAATAAAGTTCAATTCAATAATACAATAAGGAGAAAATAATGATGCCAATCTCTTGTTAAAAAAGACCTTTTCTGTTTCGGTTTTTGCTGTGTTTTGGCATATTCCGCGGAATCGAATAAATATTATTTTTAGGAGATTGGAAAAATGACATATACTTAATTCCGAAATAAAATAATGGTGACATTCAAATATCTGCTTTTTGGTAAAATATTTAGCCGTCTAACGCCTTCTAATTTACTTTACCTTAGGAACATAAATTCCATTTTGATGTAACTATTTTATAGACTCGTTCACAACGATATCGGAATAAATAGTTACGGTCGTTCCGTTCTTTTGTTTTACTTTGCATTCCCATTCAAGGGACAAATATATAGCCGTCTCATTCCACATGAAGACATAGATTCTGCTAAGATATTCTGTCATTATATACGTACGTATATACCTGGATGTCTCTACTATAGCGATCATCTGTTACGTAGTGATCTACGTACATGCGTGATATTTTATTTATCTTTTGTAAAACTTTAATAAATTATTGAGGGGAGGAGGAGCCCAAATGCCTTCTTCTGGTAAAGAAAAATAAGGGATGTCAGTAATATTAATAACAATTATGATATACAGCAAAATTCAAAGCGATTCTATTGATTTTTGCAGCAGATAGATAATTTGAATTTAACCAGAAAAGATTTACAGCGAATTTAGGAAAAAATGAAATTAAGCAAGGAGTTAATTTCGGATTTCGGGTAATGTACCGCATCTCGGAGTTTTTATTATCCGTAAGGATATATCAAATTATATTTCCCTCCATCGATTATTACTTAGAATAATTCTTAATTTGTAATGTTTACGTAGCGGGGAGGCGGTTACTATAGTTTCCCAAATTGTGTACCATGCAGAATCCTTTTTTTAATATTAAATTAAGTTTTCTTTGACACTTTGTCCTTTCTACTATAACAATGAAGATAAATTGGTTAATTTTTTAAGATATAAGAGAGTAACAACAGCAGTAGTAGTTCCTTAGTGTACTGTCTTCTATATTTTTAGATCTATCTCCTCTAGTGACATATTCTCAGTTGTCTACCCCTCAATTGGACTAGATATCTATTCAGCCATCTTTACATACATCATATACTATCTCCTCTCTTAGTATATTTAGTTAAGGTTTTTAAGATTTCTGTCAGATCCTTGAAAATGCAGATAACAGTATAACTTGACTCAATCTCTATGCTCTCGGTATTAAGACGTTATTCTCGAATATAAAAAGCTTGTTGTCGTTAGTAGTGATTAAATATACGACTAAATTCAGTTCCTTAATCTATTTGCATTTCCCATTTTATTTATTACAAAGCTCTTCCCTTTTTTTTTTTCAGAAGTATATACAAAAGATCTACGAATAACCTATAAATATTTCTACGTTACTTCATCTAACTGAAGTTGTTAAGTATATCGCAATTGATCATTTCCTTGTAGTTCGCCTGAAAATTTCTAATAGTAATG
The DNA here is from genome assembly GCA_003708545.1 of Maudiozyma turicensis. Classification (NCBI taxonomy): domain Eukaryota; kingdom Fungi; phylum Ascomycota; class Saccharomycetes; order Saccharomycetales; family Saccharomycetaceae; genus Maudiozyma; species Maudiozyma turicensis. The sequence continues at coordinate 57,438 of PPOO01000937.1, forward strand.
TGTTTTTTCATATTTTATATATGTATAAATACTTATTATATAGATGTTACTTGGTAAACGTAGCTTTTATTGTTGTTTCTCAGTCATAGTCCCAATGTGTGACTCTATCAATATTGTCTTTTTGTTTACTAAAATTTATAGTTTAGTACCTTCCGAAGTAACTACTAAACTTCAATATTTATAAACTTGTACAGTTGAAAAAAAATTACTCGACCTAATGTTATTTCCATAGAGATGTTGAAAGTATTTACTATTGCTCTTATAATATAGTAGAATATGATGGTATATCTATTACCGGAACAGTATCTTTGTACGTTGGTGTGTTCCAGCAGAGCTCCCCCCTCATTAAGCCAAAGAGAGTATTAAATGTAATATGTGGAAAGTTATATAATTGAGGAAGTATCCGCTCTATATGCTATTTGCATTCACAGCAACATCGCGTTGTATAAGTAAAACATCTCCTGTGATACATTATCAATTCCAGTACTGTCATGTAATACTTCTTTGTCAAGCTACTGCGGTTTCCGGACCCGCTCTCCCTTCACCCATGCACCTAACTTCCTATTTGGCTAGAGTGTCACTGATCTGAAGCAACAATTGACAATGGATCATAGCAGGCCTGGTTACTTCCAGTCACCTCTTCCACTATTATCTTCTGATTTACGATTGACTCAGTAATTATTATCACCATGGATATTGTTGGTTTACAGCTTGACATAAAACCACCGTATCACAACTTCTCTTTACTGAAAAGTAAAAAGAAGGAAATTTTGGTAGTCATAACAAATAAATAAGAACATTTAAAGATAGATACTCCAAAAATTTATAGTATTATATACTTGTACATACGTACCGATACTTAATCATCTGATGTAAGATCGATTATTTCCATGTCATTATCTGGTGCATGCTCAGTTCCAGAACCGGTTCCTGAACCAGGGTCACTCATTTCAACTCCAAGGGTATTAGTCAAATCAGTATTCTTATTGGTTTTGTCACTATTATTATTAGGATTATTATCGTTAGGACGTTTCCTTGGAATACTCGGAGGGTATGGTTTTCTTGGAATAAATGGCGATACTACATTATTATGAGTACGTCGTTTACTAATATCACGTTTCTCAGGTGCATTATTTGAAGTATTAGATACATGTGTCTTATTTGTTACTCCCGGAGTTTCTTTATTTGAAAATAGACTTCTATTAAATGTTGAAAATGATCCTGTAAGTCCCAATATATTAGATGAATCACTATTAGATGATGTAGCCCCTGGCGAGTTACTTGTATTTTCTTTAGGAGGCTCAACATTATTACCATTATCACTTGTCACGGACTCTGTTCTATCATCCTGCTGTGTGTAACCTTGTGAAACTTCAGCCGTGGGCCTAGGTCCGTTAATAACATTGTTCGTAATTCTATTTGCAACCTCAGATGAATTGACAGGGCCATTCCTATTGTCAGTAGTAAATCGTCTAGCTCTAACATTAGCTTCAAAGTTAACATCTGCCCTGGAACGTGATCTAGCCTCTGTATCAGCTTTAGCTTTCTCTCTAGCATTAGCAAGCGCAGCAGCAGAAGCGATCGCATTTGCAATTTCATCAGATGTACTATTAAATGTCCTTTGAGGTAGAGGCGCAGTTGGAACTGACTGCGTGTTATTATAATTATTATTATGAGTTACATTATTCATGCTAGATGTTGAAGGCATACTTATCCTTAAATTACTCATGAATGGATTGTTGCCGTTATTTGACATATTATTAATATTTGCATTAGATGCATGCTGCAATACCTGGTTTGGATTTTGTTCTGACAATGGTACGTCCGAATCTACGTCAGATTCATTATCGCTGGGTGGTTTCCTCGTTTGTGAATTTTTACCCACACCAACTGTATCATTATCATTATTATTATCATTATTATTATTATCATTTCCTTGAACTCTGGAATATTGATTCATTGTTGGCTGTTCTTCTTCTTCATCCGACGAATCTAAGGATATTATATTCACATCCCCACCATGCGTATGTAATGTCCCAGGATTGGTTATTCCTCCAATACTTGTATTACTTTCCTCTTTAACATTTCTATCGTTCACATTGTTTTGATTCTCATTATTTCCAACAGGTTCATCCTCATCAAATGGTATCCATGTACCATCTCTGTTAATTTGAACTTGCTCAACATCATCATCAGTCTGTTTCACAATAGTTTCAACATATTCTGATATTCTTAAATTTTCATACGGTACTCTTTTGGAACATACTGGACATGACCACGTCGGTACTTGTTGTTGCGAATGCAAATACCATAATGCATCGAAACATTGCAGATGTTTACAATCTACAGATCTGGCTGGATATTTCATTTTAGTATATGATATTGGACATTGTAAACTTAATACCATTGAAGTTGTAACAAAATCATCATCACTTTCTGAATCTAAAGTTTCCTTAATGAATGTTAACGTTAAATCGGTTCTAATTTTGGTTCTCTTATGAATTATTTCCTGAAGTAAATCTTCTGGTGATTTAATTTGAACCACAAAACACGATGCTATATATTTCGATGTGGTTTGAGCAAATATAATATCTATACTGTTCGAACCAGAATCCAATAGATATTGAGTCACATCTGCGGGCTTTGCTGTACCACTTTGATTCTTGATACCTCTTACATTATCTGTGACTTTTTTTACCATTCATCATAATTTCATTCAAAAATGGGAATTTAACCTCATAGTATTGAGGTGTCCCCGGTTTAACTTCACGACAGAAAAGGTAAAGCCTATTATTTGTCATAGTATTACCATTATAACAAACTTGTTTATTAAATTTAAATCTCGAAGTTCCTCTACCCTTATGTTCATTTCTAGGTAACATAATACTCGAATTCGGTACACTATACATAATGTTGTAAAATACTGATGGATGATACTTTTCTGTTGTACTTTTATTTGGTACACTCACTGCCGGTCGTATATGTGATGTTGATGTTACTGGTTGAGTTTGTTGTGGTGAATGATTAACTCCTGATGAAGTTGTACCTATGCTACTAGGTATTGGAGCCGATTCTGGGTTCCGAATTCCGCCTTTAATGGCCTCCCACATATCGAAATATGAAGGTAATGGACCTGCTTGACTATGCAATCTTAAGATTAATGCATTTATTGCTTTTGGTCTCCATGGATCAACTACATTTAGATACATTGATCTTTTAATAAAATCAGCTATTCGTGTTTGTAATTGCGCCTTTTTACCACCCGTCGATAGTTGTAAAGATTTACTTAATGCCTTCAATTCAACCACTTTCAGTTGTTCCATATTTGTTAAAGTTCGCTTAATTTCATTTGCTAAACCCCCATTACCTGAAATTGTTGGTATTAAACCAGGTCGCGTTGGCATACTTGGTGTTGCATAGGGAGTAGCCATTGTTTCTATTATGATCCAATGATATCAACGTATTGTTTTAATGGGAATATATATATATATATGACTTATTACTTTTAATTTACTTTTAAAGATAAAGAAAATGTTCTATGTGATATGCAATTTTTATATTTTTTTTCACAGATCCGAAGAACGTTACACGTAACCAATACTTTTTCACTTTAGAACACCACCACTTCACCTTTTGTTTTATAGGATATCAGATCCTTGATCTATTGGAATAATACTAAAATACTAAAAGTTACTGCTCTTTGTCATCAAATGAACATTTATTGTTCTTATAACATCGCCACATTTGTAAATTTATGATATTATTTCCAACACCAACTTCATCTAGTAAGGAAAATTCCACGCTGCGTTGTTTGGTGTCTCCTGCGCTTGGTGCATACATTTGTCGCGCGACTCATTTTCTACGCATAGTAAACTGACGATGTGACCGTTGATTGTACGCAAGGCAAGCAAGAGAGTATTTGACATATTCTGGGAACCACCAACTACGTATAATGCCCATTCTGTATTATATATACTTTAGAAATGTAGTACTATTGTGTTGATATATATATATAGTTAAAGTTTCTAAGGTAGCGGTATATGTGGCTAATAGTATGTTTGACCGTTATTGTGTCGCATCACACTCCACATAGTTCGTAACTCTGATATACAGACCGTCTAAATGTTTTGTAGCTACGATACTATATATATTTCTTACTTTTATATATTGGTTTATGCTTGAGTGCGTATGAAGAATCATTAAATTTAATATAGATATTTTAAGTATCAAAGAAAGTTTATGCTTGAATCTCAACTTCTTGTTCTTCGATATCACATACATTAATAATACTTTCTTTTAATACTGCTGTAGTACCTCTAGCAAACTTATAACTTTGTTGCTTTGGTTCTCTAACATTTGGAGTTCTATAGTTTCTTAGATAAGCTGCATCCTTACCAACTTCCATTACACATACATCAACATTAGAACCAGAACCTAAATCGTTCCAGATACCCGCTTCAATTGCATCTGCAGCTAACGAAACAGCTTCATCTTTAGTCAAACCTTCTCTCCATCTGGATTCCAAAACAGCCATGGCAGCTAAAGAACCCGAACCTAGAGATAAATAGTAACCAACATCTGTAGAACCATGTGCTTGAACAGACATTAAATGTGGACCAGTTGGATCTACACCAGCAACAATTAGATATGCACCAATATGACCTTGATATTCGAATAGATGTTGTTTTAACATCTGTAAAGCTGTTACAACACGAGGTTGTCTCCTTGTCGATAAAGAATGTAATTCAATATTAGAGCCAATTAAAGCTGTCACAGCTTCTGTATCTGCTGCAGTACCTGCACCTGCACACCATATACGTGGGGAAATACGATGTAATTTTGCACAATTCTTATCTGCTACAATTGGACCTTGTGTAGATCTTGTATCTGCTGCAATCAATACACCACCTTCAAATTTAACACCAACAATTGTAGTACCTGTCGATGTAGCCTTTGGTTGTGCACTATTCTTAGAAGTTAGAAATTGATTTCTTTGATAATTATCAAACGATAGACCAGCCATTTTGTATCTAGTATGTTAATATGATGTTAGGGACAGAAAAAAAATAAACGTTATTTGGTAAAGGTATCTCCTAATTGTCTTACGGCTCTATCCTGATATAACTAATTAGTGAATAAAGATAACTAATATGATTGGCGTTCCAATATATAATTTCTTGTTACTCTTGTAACGCTCGAATAGTGTTTAGATGTTATCCTTTCCCTAACTATATGCATCTACATCAGTTCTTAAGCCGGTGGCAAAAGCTATGTGGAAAAACTGGGAAACTTTAAGCTCAGGAATATGAAGTTTCGTACAAAGTGATACACATTAAAAAGTTTTTGCTCATGAGAGGATTCGAATGGCCGCCTTAGTTATATTATTTTAACAACATATCACATATTTATAAACAAATACACGGCATGACTTACATGAGGAAGTTTATCATTATCGATTTTTTGATATTATTAAATAAATAAACGAATAAATGAATAAATAAATATATATATGCTTGAATTGAATTATTTTATTAATATGCTTTATGCTAACATCTTTGTGATGTGATAATCAATGATATGTCTATGTGCTAAAATTGTAGATATTTCTAATCTACGCTGAACATCAGCCCAATTATGTGCTTGAATCAATACAATCATGAAGAACTCCTCAATGATCATAGTTGGAGTATTTGCAATTAATTGACCTGTTGTACTCCATCTCATACCGGATGAGATACAAATTAAAGCAACGACAATAAGAACACCACAAACAACACTATATTGATCTGAACAAATCTTATTAACGAATGCGGATATTCTATATTTAAGAGTTCTTGTTGCCCTTTCATTTTGTTCCTCTAATGAATTAACCATTTCACGAGAATTTGGAATACCTAGAAGCTGCATCAATTCTAAATCTTCTTGAATCACTTGAGTATAATTCTTCTCCTCTGCGGTCACTGATCTATAGTAAACTTCTCTTAAGACATAACCATCAATGAAACCAACTAAACCTGTATAAGTACCAATGATTAACCACCAATCATCACCCCAATGCATTGGAGTACCAATCCCAATCCAAACACCGAAGACAATAATGGCAACAACGACACCGATACCTGTACCAATGACATCTGCATACCAATCAATTGTCTTTTGTAACCATGTTCTTTTGGCTTCAGGGATATTAATAACCTTATGTGGAGTCATATCATTTAATTTAGTTCTTAACATAATGTCGATATGTTCATCCTTTTCAAAGATCTCTAATAAAATACCCGCGATAAATTTATCGTGCCTAGCTCTAATATTTTGTAAGAATGTAGTACAGATCAATAATGAAACCGCAACTGCTGTATTAATATCCATTTGCCAAGCGTCACTGAATCTTTTATACTGTGGATTTGATCCCGAATATTTACCAGTGAATGGTGCTGTGTTATCCCCAGCTTGTGGGATTGCACCACAACCGATCCAAACTGCGATACCAATCCAAAAGACACCCATTGAAATCAGGGAACCAATGATTATGGAGGAATAATTTGAGATTCTATCATACCAATTTTCAACAGGTAATTGACCTAAAGTCTTTGGATCGAATACTTCTTCATCTTTACATGGACAATCTGCCGCCACTTGTTGATTACAAGTAGAAGTGTGCCTGTCAATTGGTATATGTTCTGAGGAATCAACGCTTACAGTAGTTACATCATCGTGTGGATCTATTTGATTACAATCAACCAAATTATTGTAAATTTCTTCTTCATGGTTATGACGTAATAAATTTTTATCATGTAAATCTTTAACTAATCTTTTAAAAGTGTCTAATTTTGATCTTAAATTACAACAAACTAGTACTTGTTCATGACTTGAACATAATTGTTGTCTCATTAATAATGTGTCCCATACGTAACATTGAATAGATTGACCATCTTGCATAACGACTTGCCAATTAAATGGAGCATTATAAACTGCACCAATAATGACCCAAATGATTAAAATTACCCAGACGATAAAGAATGCAGTAATTGAACCGGCAAAGAATACTAATTTATCTAGAATTATATCCATATAACCCTTATGTAGACCTGTGAAACTTTTATCAGTATTAAATGTTTTATTAGATTGAATTTTAAAATTACTTAATTCAACAGTAGTTGAACGATCAGATAATGAACAAATGGAACTATCATTAATATCTGTCTTTTCATCATGATCTGGATCCTTTTCATTTTTAGTCATCTGCATTTGATTTTGTGGATCACATGGACCAACAACATTTTGATTAGTTACAGTAGTATCAATAATTTCAATATTTGCAGGAATTATTTGTTCCGGGATAGAAGCTTGAAAATGAATACCAGGTCGATCACCTGGATTCCCAAAGAATTCTTTAATAGCACCCATAATTTATTAAAAAAATAGAAAAAGTTGTAACTATAGCTTTTTTTTTAATAAGAATATAGTATTTAATATTGTAATATATCCATTGAAATCAAGGTTATTTTATTATAAGATTATAATATATTAAAGTGAAAAATATAAAATATCAAATATGAAAAGCATTCTTTAACCGTCTATAACTTGATTTTTTATTCATATTTTGCTTTTTATATATATGTGGAAAGAACAAGATAATAAGATAGAAACGGTTGCTATGCTAGAAAAGAAAAAGAAAAAAAGAAACAAAGAAAGAGAAGAAGTTCTGTTACTCTCTCTGTCGTAGAATATAAATTTGAATCATCCAACCAGATACTGTCGTTAAATCAACAAATTACGATGATGACCTTTAAATGCAGGAGGTGAAATAACAACATTCTCCCATTATTTAATTAATTAGTTACTGTATCACCTATTAATTCGCTAATAGGTCAAGAAACCAAGAAAAAAGGTACATATACAATCAGACAATCAGACAGACATTTGAAGTCTCGAGAAAGGTATCCAATAATACATAATACATACTACAAAGTAGAGTGAATATTGCTTCTTTTTAACAACTGATGCTGATAATTGTGCGTACCACTTGTCAGTATTTAGCAGCAAATAGATAGGTAAATCCTGCCGATTAAATAACAGAAACAAACAAACAACCAAACAAAATTTTTCTCGTTAATTAGGTAAAGAGGACATCGTGAATTGATCTTCTATGTTACTCCAGGGACAGTAAATCCCTGCACAACCCAGACGATCCCCAGGGCCGGGAAATAGGGGAATTGGCCTGTCCACGCTCGTTCTTCTTCATTTTTCTTGAACCTCCGAAAGAAGTAAGAATAAGGTGCACTTTTGTCCCAGCAAGACAACTCACCGGAGAACGGATAATAGGGATCATCTTGCGTACGTACGTAGGGCTTTAACTATTGTATATATATATATATATATATATTTTTTCTAAGGTGACGTAGTAAGTGATAATTGCTGCAGTTGAAAACTTATTATTATTATTGTTAGGCAGGGATGTTATATGTACTAATAGAAAGGGACAATGGTTCGTGCAAGTTGAGTACGTCTTTTCATTTACTAGTGATCATATATTTTTAGTTTTATGTTTCACAGATGATGGGAAAGCAATAAAAAATGAGTCCCAAGGGAATAACTGGCGATTGCCATAACAACAAGAACAAATAACTGTATTGAAAAAGGTATACTTAGTACATATTCGCGGTGATGACCTATAGTAGAGAATATGTATAGTCCTTTCTTTTTTTGAGTTGTATAATGAAGAGATATAATATATATCATAGTGAAGATCATATTTAATGCACCCAGTTTATTCTATTTTCATCAATATACATAGTGATATATGTATCATATGTTTTCTTTTTGAGGGATAGTTTTTGTTAAAATAGTATAGTCATAATATGCTTATAATAATAGTAACTATATGACAAGAATCCAGGCACTATTGTTACAGGCACCAAATAAATTCTCCCTTCATGCACCTATCTAAACGTATCTTGTAATTGTATGAAAGAATCACAAGTTATTTGAATAATTATCAGTTGACGTACGTAATATAATAATGTAGGTTATCTCATAACAAAACTTGTTCTTCTGCTATTGTAAGTTAGTTACAGAATCCAATTTCTCTTCGTTTAAATGGTTTCAGTTACCTCTACAGTTAATCAATAAACTCAACTCGACTAAATCTTATCATATATATATATAAGGTAACGGCCCCTCTTTCATTCTGAATTAGGATAGTTTCAGGTGCAATAATAATTACCATTTGGTTCAACAAAACAAAACAGACACACAAAGCGGGTTTTCTATATAGTACACGCGCAAATGACAGCCCTTTGCTACCGGTTTTAATTTACGAAGCGAAGCAAGAAAGCAAAAAGACAAGAAGAAAACGTTTTATTGAAGGCGAAAAACACATGTTTTAATTTTTGACTGTACGTATGAGCTATGTAACAAGAGTATCTTTTTTACGTATACGTTATCGATGAGTTAATACGATTACCTTTTATCAATCACTTTGGCAACGTTTCACTTAAGATACACAATACTATCGTTTTTTGTGCAGATCAAACGCATAGCTTTCTAAATACCCGGTTTCTATCTTTTTCTTCTATTTCGTTTAAAATAAAGGTTCATCCAACATTATTTATAAAATACGTAATTTTATAATTCCTTCACATACATCCCTGCTGTTAATAGAACAATTCCAATAGGAAGATGTCCCTAAGTTATATTCCAATTCCTGGTCCAATAAGTACATTATTCACAACATTCCCATTGAAAACATATCCAGCAATAAATATTAATGATACATCATTAGAGAATGAGTTATCTATAAGAACATATACTTTCCAGAAAAAAATTAATGAAAAGGATTCAATTAATAATTATTCGTTTACTTTATTGATTAAGAATAAACCTATCAATTGGCATCAATCTCAGTTATATATATGTATTGATCCAATCGAATTATTTATTCAATTATCATTATGTTATAAAAATAATATTACATTACCAGTAAAATGTAATAGCGTCACAAATGATTTAAATCTTATTGATTCTAAAATGTTAGTTGTTGAGAGACCAAATTTACCATCAATGATCATCAATAATAGAATGATTTATAAAGAAGAAATTCTATCAAATCTCAAGTTAAGATTCATTGGTATACAATTACAATTAGCTAATTTATTAGATAAAGATTTATACTCATTATTCGAAGGAAAACATACACATAATATAATAGAAAGAGCCAAACAAACTTTATTACAATTTGTTAATTTTATAGAATCAAAGGAAAATCAATTACATTATAACAAATTAAAAAATCACGATGAAAAAGAATATCTAAACTATTTGGATATTAAATTGACAAGTTATATATTGACTTTATTAAAATCAGATAAAATAGATTCCGAATTTAAGAAGTTCATAAAAGAATCATGCTATAAGTTGAGAGTTATTGCCGAAATAACTCTGAAAAGATTAAATCCTGATTTACAACCATATTAGATATAACATTAAACTATGTATTGACACATACATTAGTAAATAAATATTCGAATACCATATTGATGTAAATAAGTAGTACTTTGGTTGACATTATTAATTTCTTAACAACCTTTTCATAGACTTGAGATGGTTGTTAAGAAGGGTTGATTAAAGTAATATGACTCTTATCAACGTTTATTTGATGATAGTTATATTGCCATATACAATTTACGGATATATTACAGTGTTTATTTAGCTACGAGTCTAGGGACTTCGATTAGAAATTAGGGGTTTGCAAAAAAAAGGGAGTATCTACCGTCAATATTATCCATTATTTACCATTGTCCATACTACTTTGACACCTTATACTCCAAACAAATATATGAAAATCTAAGCAGCCTTTGCTGCGGATTTGCATCGAAGGACAGCAACATATTCTATATAAGATCTTCATAAGAAAAAACACATCAATAAAACTTCCCCACATATATAGTCTGCATGCCACAGTTCGAGTCGAGCTTCCTTATAAACAACAACAACAGATTATGGATAAATAAAGAAATAACTTATATTGCACTCATTCTCAGGAAAGATTCATAGTCATCTGCGATGCCCAGAAGAAATGTGACATAAAGAAAGATCTAAACAGTAAACAAAAAAAGCTGCGTATTATTTACCCTTGGGGGGTTCTATTGATATCTCTTTTATGCCAGAACCTGTCGCAGAGATATCACTAACTAATATGAAGTAATTAACATATAAACAATAACAAGACCAGCCCTAGGAATTCATTATCTAACTACAACAGCATAATAGGACTTCCCGCTGTTCATGAATACACAGATAAACTCCTCAAATCCAACTTAACGATCACTATATTCTAGTAGCAATAAATATCAATACAGTTTAACCAGCTTGATGCCGTAAAAGAGTGAATCCTCTGAGATGTAACAACAACAAATTCTGTCGGAGAATTAACAAATTTTCTAAGATATACTCGGATCTCATATTTCAACTTCCGTACTTATATCTACTTTGAAATATTTACCTCTTAGATTTATCCTTAGTTTATGTTTCTATTGTTGTTGGCTTGGAAAGAAGAACTACGTAATGATCCCAGAAACTGTGAGAACCAAAGTATTTCAAAAGGAAGATGTGTAGAACATAGATAATACCTCGATCCTTTGAAGAATATGAGGTACAAAGTAGCTACCTTCCTTTAATTAGTGTTTCTGCAGAATAATTTAGGCAATTGAGAATATTCTAGATCTGAGAAATATAACTGCACCGTTCTTCAGCGCCGTCATATGTTTCTTGCTATTTCCATCAACAAGTTCACTAACTTTCAAATTCATTTCCACCAATTTCTCTTGCAAGTTTATTTTGTGGTTAAGTAACTTTTGTACTCTATCTCTGTTATTAAGATTTTCTTCTACATTCTCTTCTTCATACCACAAGACTTTTCGAAGGTTCCTCAATCTTATCTTATCGCTCAAGGATTTTTGTTCAATTTTAAGTTTCCAATTTATTTAGCAATACAAAAAATCAATTTAGCCAGCAATAGTATCAAATTGGAATTGTTATGAGTTTTTGCTGCTGACAGATTTACACTAATCCCATAAACTCTAACTTTGCTAAGATACTTCTTAACTCGGCCGCACTAATTTCCCATACAGGAGACTCATTTTTCTTTCCCTTTTCAATTATGAGCTATTGTTAAGAGAAAAAAGAAACGCAAAGAAAAAAATGATGAGGAAATGAAAAATAATGAAAACAAGAGATCTAAGATACAGAGAATGCTATAACAAAAGAGAAGACAGAGACAAAACGAATAACTTGGAAATGAAAACTTTACTTAATAATTTGTAAACAATAACTATTTCCTAAACTTCGCATTTATTTTCAATAAAGTAAACAATATATTTTAAAAAACAACATCATCACCAACAGAAACTGCCAAACTCATCATTATTACTCGTTGACATTAGAAACTATTGATTATTATATATACACAAGTGAAAGTTGTAATATCTTCAACTAACCCATTTTTTTTTAATTCCCATCCTGGTGTTTGCATTTTTGTAAAGACATTTTTCAAGATAATATTAGGTGTTCTTTCCAAACAACTTTAGAATAATTTTTTTAAGATATTTTTAGTTTATTACTTCTCATTAAGTTTACTCAAGAAGTTAACCATCGTAAGATACATTACGTAATAAAATTATACCTAGATTAAGATTAGTTTTTATTATTATTACAACTACAAATATCTCACACGCAAGCAAACAAATTTCAAGAGAAATGATACCGGTAGAGTTAGCGCCATCAGAAAACACACATACCGATGATCAGGAAAATACACAAAATGGTATATCTACTTTAAATGCAACAGTGACACATTTACCGCCTCATTCAGATGTCGAAACTGCATTAACCGCTATTAATGACTTAAAATTCTTCTTAGCTACAGCTCCGGTAAATTGGCAAGAAAATCAAGTAATAAGGCGATATTACTTAAACAGTGAATTAGGTTTCGTATCATGTATATGTCGGAATAAATTATTTTACATAACAGGTACAGATATTGTAAAAGTTTGTCAATATATGATGCAAAATTTCGGTAGACATATTCTTCATAAGAAAAAATTTGAAGAAGGTATATTTTCAGATTTAAGAAATTTAAAATGTGGTATAGATGCAATTTTAGAGCAACCTAAATCTGAATTTTTGTCATTTTTATTTAAAAATATGTGTTTAAAGACACAAAAGAAACAAAAGGTCTTCTTCTGGTTTAGTGTACCTCATGAAAAATTATTTTCAGATGCATTAGAAAGAGATCTTAAAAGAGAAACGCTAAACCAACAGTGTTGTACAAGAGCAATCGGTCAACCTGCCATATCATTCCGCTTCAATTTCCAATCTGCACATCCACTTTTCCAGCAATTACAGAGTTTCTTTACAGACTTAGAGAAAATGATAGCATCAGGACAGACATTACCTCGTGCTCAGATAGGTGAAATAGAACATCCGGATAACATTCAACCACCATTACATAAAGTAGAACAACAGTTTAGCAATAATGCTTCAAGTGACACACAGCAAACAGGTAAGATAATACAGAGAGAAGGTATTAATGGTAGTGATGCTAGTATACCGACGCCAATACAAGACTCTAAAAAGAACCTTATTGATCACGAAAAAGAAGAAAGGGTTCTTCCTTCCAATAACAGTTTACAAGCTGTTTTAGCAAATAACAATCATAACTATAACAATATTAATGAAGATGACAGATTAATGTATAAAGATGTTCCTAACGCTAATAATTCAATGTATGAAACATCTGCACCTCATGATATACACACTCAAAAAATCGTCATTGAAAATACAAACTCACCCAGTGATGAAACAGAATTTCAACAAGACCATGCACAACCTGGTACAGATAATCTGATACAGGATACAGATGCTATTAAGGATGAAGATTTCCCATTGGATTACTTCCCAGTGTCAATCGAATATCCGAATAAACGTCAAGAACAACAAGAACCACGTTTACCGCCAGAGGAGATTCCTGAAAATGAATTCCAACCTCCTTTACCAAATATGCTATCACCAGTTACAAATATTTCTGTTGCACCAATTCTATCTCATGCTGGTTTTGAGGGTTTTGGTGGTAATATGAGTTCAAGTAGTGGTCCAGTAATGAATGTCTCTAGCGGTGCTACCATAAGTGAAGAAGATTCTATACCAAATATACCCAATAATCTAGATACCCGATACTCACAAGAAGTTCTTCCTTATGGAAATGCACCAATGGCACAGACACCTGCAGTTATGACTACTCGTGATAATTATAACAGTAACAGAAGAAGAACACCAACATCTCCAAGACCATCATATCAAACACATAGACAACAAGCTTCATTCTCAACATTTGGTAATACACAAAGAGCAGTATCTGGTGATATAACTGGTTATGATCATCAGGACAATAGCGAACATGAATATGCTAATCAATTGCATGCTGATGCTCACGGTGTTTCAAGTCCAATTGAAGAAGAGGAAGAAGAAAGAGTTCCTGTTTCAAATCACTATAATAATGGTAACCATACTGATATTCTATCAGGTGATAGGGAAGAAGAAAATAATGATATTGAGGATGATATTCAATATGAAATTCAAGAACAACCAAATAATCTACAACAAATTCCAATGGATGCTAGAAAGACATCTTCATCTCAAGTTCCTCAACAAATGGCTCCTCAACCCCAAAATGTCTATGGTAATCAAATGTATTCTAGTTTCTTTTACCCATTACCATATAATAATGCTTCACAAGAATTTGTTAACTATGAACAAGGGAACTATTTCCCAGAAGATTATTTACCTTATAAAGATCAACAAGATGGTCATCCACAATACGGTTCAATTCATGATTTCCAAGGCCAACAATATGGACAATCTGCATACCCATACCAAACTCCACAAGCGTCTACAATGAACAGCTCATGGAATATCTTACCACCTGAAGCTTTACAACCAGCTCAACCTGGGTCTTCAGTATTACCAAAATCTAGTAAAAGATACCAATTCACATTAAACCATAATACGTCCAATTCAAATAACAGTTTAAGTTCAATGAATGGACAACCCAATAGTAGGATACCAAATGGGTCAACATCAGGATCAAGAGTCAGTTCTACAGTGCTAACAAAATTCCCACAAAGTAATAGCAATTTTTCGAACTATAGCAATGGTTCTGGTGGTAATGGTTCCACAGCTTCGAAGAAGGCACCTTATGGTAGGACACATGGTCATTCAAGAAGTTTAAGCAGCAATAAAATTTCAAAGCCATTGCATACTAAAGCTAGTAAATATCAAATCAAATTAAACAATTCATTAACACCACAATACAATAACGACAGCGGTAACAACATTTCTGATCAGGGAGAGATTTCAGAATAAAGGTTTGTACCTTGTATTATAATTACATGCTAGTACAATACAATAATATATTTATAACATTACTTACTCATGGACCTTAACAATAATAACAAATTTTGCATATAAGAAGATATGATCCAATATATAAATATTTAAAATTATATAATCACATTTATATATTAAATTATACTATTCATATTCTTTTTCACATAATTAAATGGATTATTTTGATAGTTCGTAATATTATTAATGATTCTTTATATGATTAACGGAACCCTATATTATTAATCTGTAGGGTTCGGAGAAATGAAAAATTATTCAAGAAAGAGGAAAAAAAGTTTACATAAAGGCATCTATCTCCATTGCTGTAATAAAACAAGAACTGATATGTGGAGTAAAACTGACATAATACAGATATATGCCATATCATTGAAAATAAACCTAGATAATTATTTACTGAAGGATAGCATACCTATATATTATGTCATATCGTCAATATAACAATAATAATAGTGGCAACTATTATCAGAGGAATAGCGGCTATAATAACAATAATTACCAACCACGAAATAATAATAGTAATAATTCGAGAGGAAACACTGGGTATGGGTATGGATATGGATACCAGGATAATTCAAGAAACAATTACAATCGTGAAGAAACCAATAATTTCGATCTGAGGGATGGCCAGTCGAGACAACTGAAAACAAATAATAATAATAGTAATAATAATAATAATAATAATAATAATAATAATAATAATAATAATAATAATAATAATAATAATAATAATAATAATAATAATAATAATAATAATAATAATACGTTAGCGGATAATGATACCAATTCATCTAATGAGAACAAACAATTATATATGGGAGAATTAGATTTCTCATGGACTGAATCCGATACTAAGCAAATATGGCAAGAACTAGGAGAAGGAAATGTGAAAGTGAAACTAATGAAGAGTACGAATACTAGATTTAATGCTGATAACATTAAGAATAATTCAGGGTATTGTTTCATTGAATTTAATACACATGAACAAGCTTCAAATGCATTAATGAAGAATGGTATGAGTATACCCTATTACCCACAGAGAAGATTAAAATTGAATTGGGGTAATAGTGGTAGTCATCAAAAACATCATGGAGGTGACAATTCAACCAATTATTCAATTTTTGTTGGTGATTTGGCACCAAATGTTACTGATTCTCAATTATATGAACTATTCAATAACAAGTATCCGTCTAGCATAGAAAGTGTAAAAGTAATGATCGATAGAATTACAGGTGTTTCTAAAGGTTATGGTTTTGTTAATTTTAGTAATATTGAAAGTCAAAGGAGATCAGTGATTGAATTACAAGGTACATATTTGAATGGTAGAGCGATTAAGATTGGATCTACAGGACAATCCTCCTCCTCATCGCAACAGAAAGGTTCAATTGATAATGAACGAAATGTTACAAAAAGGGAAGGTAATAATGGGATGCATAGTAATAATAAAACAAGGTTTTCATTATTTATGTTACCTGTACAGCAATTACCTAAATTAAATCATATGACAGATCCAAATAATACTACTTTATATGTGACCAAGATATCACCATATATCAATTTAGAAGAATTTCAAGAATATTTTAAACCATTTGGAACAATAATATTATGTGAATTTATTAATACATTAAATGGCAATAGTAATAATAACTATAGTAAAATGTATCAACAGGCAATAATTCAATATACGAATAGATATGATGCAGAGAAAACAATGATATCATTACAGCAATATCCGATAAATGACATTCCATTACAAATATCGTGGGGTTTACCAATCTCAAGAGTATATAATAAAGATATCGATGCTATTAAATTATCTTCATCAATTGAACCACAGCCTGCATATCCAAGGACCATATATAGTTCATATAGTTAATTAATTAATTAATCGGTGAATGACGATCCTTTGAACCAAGGGCAATATGTACTTACTACTCCCTAAGCTGAGGAAAGACCGAATACAGGATATAAACAAGTTGTCCATAAGACTTGATCATATGACTTGGCCACATGACCTGGCCACATGACCAATCGTATCCGTAGAGGGAGACAGCCGTCCTGGGCAGAACGGGGTCTCTAGATAGGCATGAATGAATGAATGTATCTGTCCATGAAATTGTCTCTTGTCTGAGCCTGTCGCCCGCCCGCCCCCTAAAATAGTACTAAAAATACATTGCCTGTGAACAGACAGAGACCGTTAAAACAGAGACGACAACACCAAGGAATTGCCCGGGGCCACAAAACAAGGGATGTCACATAAGCAGGCAGACAGGCAGGAAGAGACGATTGGAGCTTCCTATAAATTCTTGTTCGATCTCCTTCTTTATTGATCATAATTTAAGATAGGTTTGGTTATTATGGATTACGTACGGAAGTACTAGTAAATACGTATGAACAACTGTCTATTATGTTACTAATGCAACAACGAGGTGAATGCTTGGTAAGGCCCCACCCCCCACGAAAGAATTTTTCATTAAATTCAATACGTAAAAATTATTTATTGCATTCGACCTCCCCCTTGAAAGATCAATATGTAATTACAATATTGCAGCCATTTCAAGTAGTAACCGAAATCAATTGATGGCTCGTCAAAATATATCTCTGTTTTCTTATTCATGCTGGAAATGACCCCCTAAAATTATATCATTTGTAATATCCTATTTCGAATGAATTAAAAAGCAAAAAAAAAGGTATATAAGCAATACAACTTATAACTTGTCACAGTAGTCTTTAATTGATTTTCTTCTCATTCTTTTATACAGTTTCTAATTCATAACAACACAAGCTGAGATAAATAAAAACTATTTTATAGTACATTTTAAAAGCTTTTAACATAAAGAACACACACAAAACAAACTTAATAACTAAAACCTTTAAAACAACAACATCAATCATGGAAGATTTACATACTATGCAAAAGAGAAATAAGGAACCAAAGACCAAGGCACCAGGTAACTATAGGAAAGGTAATACCGCCGATGCTGTCAAAGTTTTCTACAAGGGTAAGGAAGCCGATCTAATTATTTTCGCTAATACTGAAGAAGCTGTTGCCGATTATAAGACTAATCCACAAATCACCAATCTACCAAATGTAGTCGATGTATTCAAGGTGTTTACTGCAGGTAGAGGTGCTACTGGTACTTTAGGTGAAGCCTCCATGTCTCAAATGCAAACCGAATTCGGTAATGATAAGACTGTTGAACAAGTGATTGACTCCATCCTGAAAGAAGGTAAAATCATCGGTGTAGAAAATACAGTCTCACATAAGTCCTTTGAAAAATAGATGTAAATACTAAAAAGAACCCGTTAAAGAAAAGAAGTGGAATTAAGAGTATTCAACGGTATTAATCCATTACTCGAAATGTCACGTTTTATTCCTTTGTATTTATCTATGATCAAACTAAAGCACATTCTATGCTTTCTTTTTTTAAATGAGCATTCGCATATAATGAAACTATAACCATAATAATTTAATTTTAATGATAATAATGACTCAATTAACAATATTTGTATATATAACATATATATCAATGCTTTTATTTATCCTTATATATTAATTTAAGTATTACCAAATTCATATAGTTTTTGCATATTGATATACCTTTTTCTTATTTGAAGTGTCTCTCTTCGTGTGCTGTGATTTTCTATCTGAAAATTTTTTTTTTCTTTTCTGTACGTGCGGGAAAAGTGATGAGATGCGATGAGATGACTTTTCATATAAATAATAAATGATTATCAAGTAAGAAATATATATATGAAGAACACAGATATACTGGTCAATACAGATATATCTATATATTATTTTGGAACATTGAAGAATAGTGTATCAGAATCAAATAAAAAAAAGATCTATCCAAGATGAATCAAGGCAATGATATCAATATTAGTAATAAGATGAAGAGACAAGAGCTCTTCGCAGAAATCAAGGACCAAAAGAATAAAGAACGTCATACAATGAGAAGACAACGTGCTAAAGAAGAAAGAGAAAACCCAGAATTGAAACAGAAAAGATTAAAAGAAAATGTTACAAAGACGATAGATAATATGAGAGTCTACGATGAAACCATTGCAAAGGCAGGAGAAGAAGCTGAAGCGGAAGATGACGACAATGATCTGGATCTAATGAAATTTTTCAATACAAATCATAGGAATCATCCACCGAAAATTCTTTTAACTACAAATGTTAACGCTAAGAAAGCAGCTTATGAGTTTGCTAATGTATTAATTGAAATTCTACCAAATGTTCAATTTGTTAAACGTAAATTCGGTATTAAATTAAAAGAAATTGCAGAAATGTGTAATAAACGTAATTTTACAGATATGGTTATCATTAATGAGGATAAGAAGAAAGTTACAGGGTTAACTTTTATGCATTTACCAGAGGGCCCAACCTTCTATTTTAAGATAAGTTCTTACGTTGAAGTTAAAAAAATTGTTGGTCATGGTAAACCAACAAGTCACATTCCGGAGTTAGTATTAAATAATTTCCAAACAAAATTAGGTAAAACTGTAGGTCAGTTGTTTCAATCCATATTCCCACAAAATCCAGATTTCGAAGGTCGTCAGGTCATTACATTACATAATCAAAGAGATTATATCTTCTTCCGTAGGCATCGTTATATGTTCCGTGATGAAGAGAAAGTAGGTTTACAAGAACTAGGTCCACAATTCACAATGAAATTGAAAAGATTACAAAGAGGTCTTAGAGAAGAAACTGAGTGGGAACACACATCTGACATGGATAAAGATAAGAAGAAATTCTACTTATAATATATATACATACTATTCAATTACATCATTTTATAAAAATATCCCATATTATCGTCACTACATACGACAGCGTATAGTGCGCAATTTTGTCATTTTCTTTGGTTTGCTTGTTTGTTTGATTTGTTACGGCACGGTGAGAAGGGAGGGGCTTTCACGAAATATTGGCAACTTTTTGGAACAACTTCAGTACGTAGAGGGATCCTGTTCTTTTGGATTCGTAAGATAATATGGATGACAAGAGTGGCAATGATTGATTATGACGTTTTAACTTTTTATATTTATTTATATAGTTTCATATATTTAATTCTTGGAGTTTTGCTTACTGTAACGACAAGAGAAATCAACTTCTGGGTTCGCAGAAAAGGGCTAAGTTATTGTGTTTTTGTTGTTTTTTGAGGTGGCTTATTTCGTTTTTGCTGAATACTTTATATTAGCTTTTAAAGTGATAAAGGAAAGAATATACAAGTTTTCAATCTTATTTGTATAAATATTGAATTAATAGTGCAATATAACGTTTTTTCGGACCGATATTAATTACCGAATATGGATTCGAATGGAGGTACTCAAGTGATCACTGCCCTTGAGGTAATTTATTCACCAAAATCGACTAATGATCAAAGACTAGAGAGTCAGAAATTTCTAGATAACGTTAAATTACAAGAAGAATCACCATTATGGGGTTATGAAATCGCCATTAATAATTCCTCAAATTTTATTGTAAAACACTTCGGTTTAGGTTTATTAAGTAATGCTTTAAAAAAATATTGGGATAATTATGATACTCAGAGAAGAATCGCTCTAAGAAAATGGATCATGGAATTAAATTATAGAGTCACAGATCAGGATCCACGTTACATTAAGGAGAAACTAGCGTTCTTATGGGTAGAAGTTGCAAAAAGATGCTGGGGTGAAGCGTTAAGAGGTGGCGTACCACCAGAAAATTTACTTGAAGAATCATGGGTTGATATGGATAACAACTTGTCAGAATTATGGAACATCAACCAAGCTGCAAGAGAAGTTACTTTGATCATTTTCAGAATCCTTTTTGAAGATGTCTTCTTACTAGATGATATGATCGTTTTGAAAAGAATGACTGTTGTACAACCTTTATGTGTAATGATTGTATGTCCTTCTGATGTATTTGCTGCAAAATACAAATTCAATGACAAATGGGCTTTGTTCAGGGCAAATGAAGAAGGTTGGTTCAAGATTTGGATAGATGAATTAGATCGTGCATTGAATGATGAGAACCAAGAATATGTTGTAAGATTACTAGAGACATTAAAGACGTGCTTGAATTGGCCATTAAGTGAAGTTGTCATTAGAAATAACGTTATACAAACCCTACTATCCTGTCTTTTCAGTAATATACCAAAAGCACAATCAATGGCGTTAGATTCAATGCACATTTTATTAACTAGACCATATAGTAATGATGAACATTATAAAACAATTATCAATCAAGTGTTCAATAGCATGGATACCCTAGATAAAGTTTATGACAGATTACAGTTTGATCCTAAGGATGGTATAGACGAATCCAAATATCCAATCATTAAAAAATTTGTTGATATGATTAGTTGTCTCTATGTTTGTATCTTTAAAGTCGAAGATGTTAATAATCAAGTAGAGAAATATTTGAAGTTAGTATTGAAGGCAACATATAATCAAAGTTTAATCGTTAGTGGATTGACATTAGACCTATGGTGTTCATGTTTAAGAAATGATAATTTCTTACCATATTTAGAGAAATATGTCATACCAGATTTATTACAATATTCCGCAGACGCATTAATATATTACGAACAAATTCCTGATCATGTATCAAAGATTTTTGCCGAGACCGATTTCCAATCAAAGACAGAATTTCAATCTTTTTGCTCGAGTTACAGAAAAAATATAAGAGATATTATCAGACTAATATCATGTGTTAAATTAGATTTAGCATACGAATGGTTAAATGTAAGATTAAACAATTATTTCAGTAGTCAATATGGCCAACAAGTATTAAGTTCCACATTCTTAGATTTAAAATCAGAACCATATCTAAGTGCCTTGTCTCAATTTATGATCATCGAATGTTTCATTAATGGCTGTATACGATGGAAGATCTGGTACACAAATTCTGATGATTATGATACAAAATTAGACGATATTTTAAATAAATTAGAAATGCTATCCAATCAACTTATTGCATTAAACATTAGAGAACCATTACTATTAAAGAAAGAGATTCAAAATTTTGCATTATTCTTAACAATGTTAAAGGATAATGTCTTATTTACATTACTTGAAAAAATAATTACTACAGCTACAATGGATTACCCAGGTATCGACGAGGAAAACAACTCAGATGAATATGAAGCTGTTAGAGAATTAAGATATGCATGTGGTATTGAATTGAACAGAATGGCTCTTTTAATGCCCGAATCCTTAAAAGGTATTTATTCAGATTTGGAAAGTGTGGTATCAAGAATACTACCAAAATTGTCATACCATGAAAAAATATCATTTAAATCTTTCCTGTTGACTATTGTATTGAAATCGTCACTTGACAGAAAAGAGGAAAGATTCTCCGAGATTGTAGACAATGAATTAGTTGCATGGTCTGATAAAAGCACAGAGGTTGGTTTATCTGATCTTCCTTGGTTTATGGAACGTCTTGGTATAGTGAAAATCGCTGAATATTTTCAAAGAAGAAATATCGATGAAAACAGTGATCTACTATCCATTCCAATTGATGAGGAAGGGAAACAACTAAAGATGGAACTAACTAAACGTTGGCAAACCTTATTTCCCGTTAGAGCAACGAGAATGTTTATTCATTACTCCATGCAAAGTGTAAAGAAGGATTGCGAATTCAAAATGTTACAAGATATGTGGAGACCTCGTATCGTTCCAATCTTACCATATATCTTAAGATTATTGTATCAATTACAATCTTATCATGATCCAGAAAATTGGAAGGAATTACCGAATGTTGTCCAATCATTTGTAAAATATTCTACAGTTGAAAGATTTTGGGAAGCTGGTGCATCAAATAAATCCAAGGATGAATTTATTGATGAACACATGAAAGCTATGCATACATTAAGAGATTTTGCCGATTCTGTTGGTCATATCGTTAGATACACACGAGAATACACACTGTTAATAATTGGGGCTATATCATCATTAGGAAGTGTGTTCTTTGATATTGATGGTATCCCGGATTTATTGTTTGACTCAATTGCCATTTACAAACCAAACAGCAACGAAATC
>PPOO01000938.1:12985-25780 GCA_003708545.1 Maudiozyma turicensis
ATGGGTATATAATATGTAGAATGAAAAGGTGTATAAAAAGAAAATTTAAATAGTGAATTGTTCAATGGTTGAAATTGATTGATCTTCGGAGTCACTAGTTGAGGAGCTTGGATATTTTTCCAAATCGAATTCATCAGTGACTCCAGTTTGATTTTCATTCTGAGAGTTGATGTTATCTTGTTCAATCTCGTCTCTCGCCCATCTTTTCAAAATTGGCACAAAGATGCTAGCAGTTAGTACCTGTTCAGCTTGATATAAAACTAGAGGAACTAGAAGCTTACCTAGATGTTCCTTGTGTGTACCATATTGTGAAGTAATTAAAGAAACGCCTAATGCAGCAGTCTTGGCCGGGGCGCAGAACATTATACAAATAGTATCCTTCTTATTGTAATAAAACGGCCTGAAAAGTTTGTATGAGTAATAGTATGCTCTGGAGCATTCTCCTTTAACCGGTTCCTGAGGAAACAGTTTAATAATCCAGATTGGTCTCGCAACTAGGAATGATATACCAGTGAAAAATAAGTAGACCGCTAGGTTAAAGAAACAAACGAAAATGATACACACATGAGATACACTTGTGAATGATTTCTGATAAAATGCTGTTGAGAATGAACTGAACATAATTAAAAGTAACATATAAGATCCGATTTTAATATTATGCTTCTTTAAAAATCCAATATATGCAGATGTTGGCTTTGGAAAGATATTTTGGATACATTGCCCGACAAATAATGGGACAAAGACAGACAATCCAACTTGTTTCATAACACGTCCATATAAAGCATTGATGGAACCCCCGGCTGATGGATCACCAAATGCAAATAGATTATTACTTGTATACATTTGAACTAATGCAGGTGTTATAAATGCGCCAAATAGATTTCCTAAAACAACTTCGCATACACATAACAAATCATTCCCACCAGCGTTTTGGGTCATAATTACATTTGAAGCGACAGTTGTTGGACAAGTGATGGTACATATTATACCCATCAATACCCAATCATCTATATATTTATTGTTTGATTTCTTGATGGCCACACAAAACCCGTATACGATCGATGAAGTCAACAAAAAACTCATCATTGCAATTGTCAAATGTGCTCTCCAGTTTGAAATATTAGCAAGAATTCTTCTCGTAGACATGCTAAGACCACTTTGTAAGAAAATCCATGCAACTGCACCGTATCCAATACTATACTGGCCTTTTATTAGACCTCCATCTCTAGCAAAATTTGGTGCAAATCGAGCGATCACTATAAATATTGCCAAACAATAAAAGAACCAAAGTGATCTTAAAAATTCTGTTATTGGATGTACCCATATTCTCTGAAGTGTTGGATTTGAAAATTTCATTATTTGGTTCTATTATTGTTGATTTTAACTAATTTGATAATGTATTCCATATGCTTGACATATCTGCAACCTGATTTTGCTTATTCAGAGCTTGGCAAAATTGCAAAACAAATAACTCGGTTATATACTTCTTATCTACTCTTGAAGACACCCCAAAAGTGTCCTAATAGAAAGACTCCTCTTAGTCATCAATGTATCTTGGCAGTTATCATTCATTCATCGAATGGCTGCCTGTCAAAAGCTCATTGTTTTCGGGTTCCAGTAAAAAGAGCGATAATTGCCATTAATAATCAGCTAACCGACAGATTCGATCCGAAACTTCACGGGTGCCGGCACACCGTCGGTTCGAAACCCTGCCTCGGGTGTCACTGATTGTTCGAAACGCAGGCGTTACTGATCCGAGCGACGTTCGGCTCAGTTACTGACAGAAGAATTTCAGTTTAGTCTCTTTGATTATATACGTAAATAAGACAAAAAACATAATCCACAGACCTTATTTTAAGACATTTATCCTGTTTCTTAATAAGTGTGCAGTCGAGCCACAGAGATCCGCCTATCTATAACAAACGTTATATTTTCCAATATGTTTTCAAGAGCAACGATACGGCCGTTTCTACTAGCTATAACATGGATTCCCGTATTAATGACAGCGAGAGAATTCGTTCATGTATCTCAAATTAAAGGGAAATCAATGAGACCCACGTTGAATCCCAATGATAATAGTACCGACTGGGTATTAGTGAAATTGTTTAGACCAAGACACAGAGAAAGGAACGATATAATATTGTTTCGAGCACCTAGTGATCCCAATGTCATATATTGTAAACGAATCAAGGGACTAAGTAATGATGCTTTGTATTTAGACCATAAGGATATGGTTGCAAATAATAAGAGTCAATTAACATTGGTACCGAATGGACATCTGTGGGTAGAGGGAGATAATACACATTCTGTAGATAGTAGAAGTTTTGGACCAATATCGGATGGGTTAGTACTTGGTAAAGTATTATGTGTAATATGGCCTCCTGAAAGATGGGGTACGAATTTAAATAGATGGGTAGGTAGAGATATATTAGCTCCCGATACAGACGCGGAATCCAATTAACAGTTATAATTGCTTCTGTAAATATTACTATTATGCCTTAACGATACATATGAAAGAACCTTATATAAATATATTCCTAAGTATGTTTTGTTGTTATATATTAGAATGCAAAATTTGGTCCTATAATTAGATAAGAATTGTGTATGTGTATGTATCTTGTTTAATTGTTTTTCAACTTTTCGTGAATGTTAGTCTTCTAGACGGGGAACGATGCATCGAAGGTGTACGTAGGATGCGATTGACTTTGCTTGGTTCTTTGTGCAATTCAGTGTGATGGTTTTCATCTCCTTCATCATAACTAAAATATGGATCACTTGGAATATTATCATTTTGTTGTTGTATACTACTGATACTAATGGTACTACTAGTTGAAGCCAATGAAGAACATAGATCATCACTAGATATGTTCGAACCATTATCACTGCTTGTGTTATTGCCTCTACAATTTTTAGTGAATTGTGAATAAAATAATTTTGGAGGTGGTTCAGGTCTAAATATATTACTATCTCTCTCCTCAAGTATCCTTGATTGCTTCCATTTCTTTGATGTGGATTGTCTCGTAGTTGAATAAATGTTTGAGTTGAGACTTGATGAGCTTGCAAATGTTCTTAATGAGTTTGTTCTTGAGATAATTTTTTTGGAATCTCTTCTAAATCTATCCATTTGAATCTCACAATCAATAACGTTCTCTTTTGAATCCATCTCAACATAATTTATTGGGTAACAAAGACTTGAATTATAGTCATAAAATGCTTTGTAACCACCATCTAATATGACAATATCTGGATAGAATAGGAATGGATAATTATCATTATTCATATATCTATCATGATTTCTAAATGAAGATGCGATAGTGGGGCCTCTTTGTGCACTGAATTCACAATGGAAAATCAAAAGACATTTACGTGAGCCTGTAAATTTCCCATCTATCATCTTATTATCAATTAAATATGATTGTACATCTTCTGGTCTTGAAAAATTTATTGCGCCCTTGATGTGACCACCTTGGTATTCGTATTCAAATCTACAATCGATGATCAAATATTCATCGTAGTGGGGTTTGTAGGTATCATTGACTATTATATCCTTTAAAGTATCTACATCTATCCTTGGGAAGGTATCATTTATAGTCATTTTACTCTTTGCAGAATAATGTTCGATATCATGTAAATGGAAAGTTTGAATGTTACTATTACGTAAAGTTGAATTTTCTCTTTGTAAAGACAATGGCGTCATACTATTATCATTTGGAGTAGTATCCTTACTGATATACTGAGATGAATCAACGATATTTAAATCTTTTTCATTTTTGCTCATTGAACAAATAGAATTGATTCTTTTAATACTTGAATTTCTTGTTGGTTTCTTCATCTTTTTGAAGGATTCTGTTCTATATAAACCCAGACTATTCTTTCTTGCTTGTGTTACAGATGATCTCCTTGGAGCTGATGGACTAGTAACACAAGAATTAAATCTTTGTAATCTATTTCTACGACTTGTTGTCGGGCTCATTAAACTTGGAGATAACATTAAATCCTCCGAATCGATATGCAACGCTAATGGCGACATCTTTGACGTTGTTGTATCATTACTATATACTGGTAAAATAGGAGATTTTTCATCACTGCTTGGATTTGATTCGGTGACAGAAGTATTTGAATTTCTATTCTTTCTTTTGAAATCGCTTGATTTGAACAACGTATGCATATTCTTAAATAGTTTCTGATTGAAAGGACTACCTAGTGACATACGATGTAACGTCTTGGTCTCATCCTTGACCGCACTTTCGATTAGATCGTCCATATTGATATGATTTGATTATTCAATTGGTTTCAATCCAAAAATAGAAATAAATAGACAGGTACACAAAATGACAGTTGAATATTTAAATAAAACAAATTTCAGAAATATCTTAATTTGTTTATGTAAACAGTTGCAAATATCGAAAGGTTCCACAAATGTAAATTCTGATTTGGATATTTTTCAACCTGAAACGTTACCTCAAAATATAGTACCAGATCAAAAAAAAAAAAAATAATAATAATGTAAAACAATTCAATGGAAAAAAAATGTTATGATCCTTTATAGAATATAAGTTTGAAAGTTGCACAATTGTTGATCACTTGTCACCTAGATGTTTGTAAAGAGGAAAGTTGCCAAGAATTGTAATTTCATACTAAATATTATACATTCTGTTGCCAAACTACATTTGATCTAATCCTCCAATTAGGAAAATTCTTTACTATTGTTTACTATGGGGGCAGCCAGAAAATCAGCTATGAAAAAAGCCCGAATTGCCGATGTTCAGGGTTTACCCGAGATCCTCAGGAGTCAAAGCAAAAACCTGTAAATAGAAGAACAAGAAACTCAAATGACCTGGCGTATTGTAGAGAATAGCAGGTAACATTACGTCTCACAACTTGTTATTTACTATAGTACGGACATATCTTTTATGTTGATAAAATAACTGCGTTTCCTAACCGGACCAAACTCCACATTTCTCTAACTAATTCGAATACAATACCCCTCCCTACCATACCCTGAGCGCTTCTAGCAAGAGCTACAAGGAAACTGGAATTTCTTCTTTGGTGTGGGTTCGTTCCCACCTGTCTGCCTGCCGGTCTGTCTGCCCGGTCCGCTTACCTTCCGTTCACTTGCGGGCTCAACTCTCTTTCTGTCCTACTGTGCATAGACGGAGGAGGGAAAGAACTTATGGAATAAACAAAGGGGGCCCCTTGGTGTCAGTAAGTAACCTTAAACGAAATCAAACGTTAATCATTATAAAATATTGAGAAATAATTAATATAATAGTTTTATAGATGTATATAAAATAAATACGTATTTTGGAATATGTTTACTTTCCTTCCTTTCTTTCCCGAGGAAACTTTTAGTGGCGAGGGAAATTATTTTTTCTTATGTGTCTTTAGATGCTGTGATAAATTATCACTTCTACTAAATTTCTTGTCACATAATGTACATGCAAATGGTCTCTCTTGGGAATGCACTGATCTGATATGTCTTCTTAGATGTTCTGATCTTCTGAAACTTTTTCCACAGGTGGTACAGGTGAACGGTTTATCACTTTCATCAATTGTAGAAGTAGTTGTACCTCCAATTTTTGGAATCGAAGGCGTTCTGCTTTTCTGTCTGGAACCTATACTATTTCTTGAAGTATGATGAGCTAAGTTTTTTTGTAAAGTAGAAGCCATTGTTAAATCTGATTTATAGGTTCTACCGAAATTTGCAATTGTAGTTGATTTACTTCTACCTGTTTGATCCATATAATTGGGTTGCTGTTGTTGGTAGTTGTAAAATTGGGCATTGTTATTTGGAGACATCGAAGAATTTCCATACATGTTACTTGTACCTGTTGGGAATTGTAGCGGTATATTGGCATTAATGTTACCAGTGGATAAATTGTTATTTAAATATTCATTATTGAAAAATGAATTATCTATTTGATCAGGGAATGGCGGAGAGTTACCAATATTCAATGGAATGTTACCATCTGCGGATAATATCCTTCTTGGTTGGTGATTTTCTAATTCAAACGAATTATTATTTGTTGGTGAACCTGGATTCTTCCAAGGAACGACATTTATCATGTTATTGTTGTTGCTTTGGTTACTTTGAGGTATATATGTGTTATTCAATGGAGCGTGTAAATTTGGTACAGAGTATCTATGTTGTTGTTTCTTGCCAACACTGTACTGTCTTGTTTGTCTTGGAGACTGTGGAGAATGAACACCTGGGACAACAAATTTCTTCTTTGTGCTAGGATCTTCAATCAATGAATGTTTCCTATCCATTTGGAAATTAGTTATTGTTGCGGTTGCATTGTCATAACTTCTAACTTGAGTCATTGGTACCATATTTGGCTGAGTAACTACCGGTTGAATAGTATTGTTAGTTTCTGTAGGTTGTACGTCTGAAGTGAAAGGATCAATGAAATTTAAATTATAATCCCCTAGAATCTGTGCTAATTCTTTATCCATCTTTTGTTCATCGTTGTCATAGTTGATATCCTCTACAGGTTCAACCAAAGTATCAAATCTCTGTTGAACCGGAGCATCTTTAACATTCTGCATATTCCAGAAATCCATCTGATGTGAGATCGAAGCTCTATTATTAGTCATTTCAGGAATCAAATTATTATTACTTACTTCACTGTGTCTTCTAATATTATCGATATCACCTAGATCCAAATTGAGATTATTACGAGATGTGCCACTATTCGTAGTTGAGAGTTCAGTAGTCATATAGTTATCTAACACAGTATCCAATTGAATAGTGTTTAAATCATTGTTTGTCTGTTTATTATTTCTTCTCCCCTGATATGTATTATCTAACATTGTATTTATCGGGAAATCCAAATTATTAAATGTAGTATTTGGTGGGATCGTAGATAATGGAGACATGGATCTGTTTTTCTCATTTGTTGGTGAAATATTTTGTGATACTTGTTGTAAATGTTTATTTAGGATTCTTGTAGGTCCACCTAAATCACTATTTGAATTCGAATGACTTATATTATTTGAATTTGGTTTCTCTTTACCTAGTAAGAAATCATGGATAGTTGTCGGGGTCGTTGTGCGTTCATAATTAATATGAGTTGAATCGAACATTTCCTCTGCTATCATATCATCATGTTGTGAAGTATCCTGATGTAAAGTTTTGCCTAAGGTTTTTCCTGTTGCTCCATAAGGTGTAAAAATCGAGGCAGCTTCATCTGTAATTTCGTTAGTAGTTAGATTCGTTGGTATGTTCTTGTAATTTGTGTTTCTATTCTGAGGGACTGTCATCTCTAGTGGGTAACCTGTACTAGCTGAAGAAGATTTCTCAGAAGGTGACTTCATATCATTATTGTTATTATTATTATTATTTGGGGCATTATCCATATCATTAAATTGTAAGTAATCAGGGATTTCCGTCATTCTTTCAGTACACGCAGTTAGGATTCTATGGGTGTGGTTCACGATACCTTGTTGAGTGAGTACAGTAGAACACGTAACTGTTGAACACATACATATACAAAAATATCTATATTTATCATATATTTCAGTCACGGCTTTTCCTGTCTAGCAAAACGGTAATAGTTGCAAGCAAGTTCGGAAAAAGACAAAAAGCTGCGAAATTTTCTCACTCCGGTTAATTAATTAAACACACAAACGAGTACATAAGTATATAAAGGCTGGTATGTATTGGTAAGAAATTATGGCCAGTTGCCGCTGCTTAATTGATATTTTGTTCTCTAGCATCCTTTCTTTCTTGCCAGACGGTCTTACCTGTACAAGCACAGACTTGTTTATCATTCTCCCATGCACCTGCACTTCTAGCGATGACACCACCAATTTCCTTATTCCCATTAATTTCTTTCAATACGATAGATCTACCAATGATTTCCCATGTCTTGATAGGAGCGTCCCAGAATGCATGACCTGTAACGATTCCATCCTTCTGTTTCTTACATTCTAATGAATTTGGAAATTGATGGAAAGTATTACCTGTAGATTTCAATCCACTGGAGATGTCCCCATTTTCATTAATAGAGACAGAATAGTTGCCCTGTGGTAAATCGGCACCATTGATAGTAATATCAAACAAAGTCTTATTCTCAGTCACTTGAACAACACGTACTAACCCTTCAACGGTACTACCGATCGGTTGACTAAAATCCTCCAGGATAGTAACTGCAGAAGAATTGGGTTTCCCTGACCCTCTAAGGATCGCATCCATACCGTGTGATTGAAACATACCGATGATGTCACTTGGTGCAAAGGAACTAGTAATACCAATCATCTTACGGGATGCCTCTAGTTGCATAGAGGCAAATTGGTCAATTGGTAGAATCTGTTTGATGATTGCATCGTTGATTGTCTGTGTCGTGTTGATAGCGTATGATGCTTCGAAAGTATCTGGCCCTGTCTCTGTTGCGGCTGTCATCGTTAATCTCTATGATAGCTATGAGTGTACTTGTCAAATGTACCACCAACACTCGCAACAGCAACAGCAACAGCAACAGCATCCATCCATCCCTTATAAACATCTATATATATGTGTGTGTGTCTATTCGCAACTGACAGAAATTAGTAATCCTGTGAACGGGAACGGGAACGATGTACGGGCCGGTGCCTGCGAACAGAGAAAGTACCGCAGCAGGAGATAGTAATTAAGGGTTAGCGCACCATCCTCTCCAAACCCTAAGTCCGTAGATTGGCAACTACATATATATAGATGGGTGTGTGTATATGTATAACGATACTGCTAACTGTGCTGTTGCAATCGGTACTGCACGTCGCATCGGTATAATAATTGGTTATCGTTCTGGCATCTAAGAAATCGTATATATATATATAGATAGATAGATAGATACTTGCGTGTACATAGTCTACTCTTCTTCACTCTCCTCGTCGAAGATTTTGTTCATCTCAGCTTCGAGACTCTCGCCATCACTGGAATTGTTATGGTTTGCGGATTCTTGTGGTGAACTCTTTGTAATTGCCTCTGCAGTGATGACACCTGCTGCATTCTCAGTCTCTGTAGATGCTGGGACCTCCTTCTTCTCCTGTGCAGCCAATTGAGGTACAGATTCTTCGGTTTTCGTCTCCGTTGTATCTACCTTCTCAGCTTTCTCATCATTACCAGTATCCTTCTTTGGTAGACTTGGAAACACTAAGGTAGCATTGGCTTCTCTTTCTGCATTAGCAATTGTCTCCTCATGTAATAACAAAGTCGGTGGTGCAACTTTCTGTTTTCTGGTCTTAACCTCAATTTCTTCACCTTTACTATCTCTATTTCTCTTTTTGGATTTACTCTCATCTGTACTCTTACCAGTTTCATTTTTTTTTCTCTCATCCTTTGAATCATTAGTACCAGAATTAGTATTATTATTATTATTATTATTATTATTATTATTATTATTATTAACTGTTGTAGCAGTTGTCGTCTCTGTATCGTCGTCTTCATCTTCATCATCGGACAATAAACGTACCGTCTTGGTTCTTGGTCTTCTGGACCCAAACCGTCTCAATGCATCATCAATATTTAATCTATGTTTCAATAATTCATCATATAAATCTTCAGTCAAGGATATACCTTTCTTCCCAGGACGCATCTCGCCACTAGCATTATCCATATAATATTCCCTGATATCAATCAAATTGATATTTCTAAATTGTCTCACTGTGACTCTTTTATTCTTACCTAAATCAAAGATCGCATCAGCTGGTTGATTGCCCAACAATCCAAGAGAATTCGGATCATTGCTATCTGGTCCATTCTTATTATAGTTATTACCACCACCGCCGTTCTGTCTCTTCTTATTCTTATATCTGTTATAGTATGACATCCTACCTGTTATCCTAGACACTGAATGATAGTATTTACTATATTGATTGTATTCTTCACACTTTACTTCACTTCACTTCTTTGTCTGTGTGTCTTTTCTTATATACTGCACAGTTGGGCTTATTTCACCTAAGCGAGGAAAAATTTTCACCTTCTCAATGAAATGCAATCAGTGGCTTCCCTTCCCTGCTCACACAGGCACCCCTCCCACGTGAAAGGGAGACAAAGGGTTTCCATCACAGTTGTCATGTATCATATACATATAGAGAGGATCGATGAATGTATTTTAATTGAGATATATAGATGGTGTCGAGTGGAGAGTTATTTACAAAAGTATATAGTAGTCGAAATCGCGGTAGCAAGTGAATAGCTTTAGTCCTGGTCTTGGTCTTGGGCTTGGTCATGCATTCCCGATGGCCAAGTTTCATTGAAATGATTACCGAAGATCGTTCTTTGGATATGTTTAATCATTTCATTTTCTCGATCCGTTAGTACTTGATGATCATTTTCTTTATGTTGAATCACTTCCTTGTATATTCTTATCGAATGTTGTAATTCTTCAAGATTACTAAATCCAATCACTGTAGGACCATGATTATACCATTGTGTCAATGAATATTTAACAGCTAAATGAGCTAGATCCATTTTGTTCTCCTTACAATATGTCGCTGCTTTAGTGGCACATTCTTGTAAAGCTTTAGATGCAGGATGGAAATATCTGGTCTCTTGTTCTCTTAATAATGACATCGATAATACAGACGCATTAGCTAACTGTTTAATACCGCATTCGTCATATAATTTGTTATAAATATCAAGTAATTTTGTATTTTGTAAATTCAAATTACAATATGATAACATACAATCCAATGAACCAATCGTATTATCCTCACAACATGCTTTCGCTAACGTATACAAATAATCAAGTGGATAACCAGAGATACCTACATGATGAATATAACCTTCCTTCTGTAAACTTCTCAATTCTCTTAATGCTACTTTAGCTTGTTCCAAAGTTTGAAACTCAACATCATGCAGATAAACAATATCCAAATACCATGATTTCCGATCCTTATCACTAAATGAAGTACCCAATAACCGTTGTAACGACCTCATTATACTTAATCTAACATTCGATGCACTATAATCAAATACATCCTGTGTAACACGCCCGACTTTCGTACATATACATAACTCATCCCTAGTCCAAGTCATATCACCTAACGCTTGACCAATCAAAATCTCACTGGGTCCATAGTATGGAGAAGTATCTAACGTATTGATCCCCGAACTCCTAGCTAATTCCAACAATTCCTTCACGGAAACAGTAGTTGGATCATCATTATACTGTAAATTGAATGTACCACATCCAAGAATCAAATTGCTAACATTAGCGAACTGATGGATTTCAGACGACGACATTTTATTACCGGATTTCTGTCTTTCGAAACGTATATATGCCTTGTTCGATCTCTTCCCTTCAAGTACATGTATCTTTCTTAAAAATTGCGCTTGTTCTGTCATCTTTTGTGTTTTGTTTTTTTTCTTTGTCTTCTTTTCTTATTATTAAAAATGACTTATATGCATGTTTGGATACCAACTACATACGTCTTTCAAAGTTACAACACAGCAAACGCTAGAATGATCGAGAAGGTAGTCGATTACGAAAGTAGTGACGATAATGACAAGTCGAAGTATAGCAGGGTAAGTTACGAGCGAACAAGAGAGAATCAAGGCGATGACGATACGGATGATAACGGAAATACTCCAGGTTCACCCACAACAATAACCTCTAGAAAGAAGAAACCGATTAGATATATTCAGAATAGAACTAGGAGACACGTCACTTTCGCTAAGAGAAGACATGGGATAATGAAGAAAGCGTATGAATTATCGGTTTTGACAGGTGCAAATATCCTGTTATTGATTGAATCACATAATACTGGGTTGGTTTATACTTTCACAACACCGAGATTACAACCTGTAGTTACAGAAGAAGAAGGGAAGACTTTGGTAAGAAAATGTTTGAACAGTTAACTTACAAAGTTTCATCGAGTAAAAAGTACAGTGACAGGCAAATGACAAGGAATCCTCAAGAAATTGAGTTCGTCAAGACCAAGAAAATATACACCTGAACAGTCGTCCACCACTCCCCACCTCCCTTCTCGGAAAGACTCGTGACTGCATTATTTCAATATTCAAATAGATAAATATCCAAAAGTTTATATATTTAAATACATTTCTATATGTTTGTATATGCTTCCTCTTCACGGAACGTAGATCCAAAAGTTTCACCATTTATTTTTTTTTGTTTGCTTGCTTTGTTTTTTTTTGGCTTGTTCCGTCTCAGACACATGTAAATAATTGCTACGATCTTGCTATTTGTTCAAGAACAGCTCAGGAAAAGGACTTTAAAAGCCTCAATCTCGAGTGTATCAACTGTTTGTATGATTTTATCATAGCAGTTCATTTTAAAAGTTTCTCAGAAGACAATGTCCGATTATATATTTCAACCTACCCAAATTGTATTGGCGAAAGTTAAGGGTTATTCACCATGGCCATCAATGATCATCCCTGAGGAAATAATTCCAGCAAACGTAATGAAATCAGAGTACGTGACCCAATCGGATTCAGAAGATACAGATACAAAGGATCCCGAAAATTTCATCATATATTCTGATATTTTATCCTTTAAGAAATTTACAACATCACAAGAAATTTATTGTGTGAAATTTTTTTGTGACGATTCTTATAGATGGGTTAAACATCGTGATTTATCCATTTTGACAATTGAGGATTGTCGTGATTGGTTAGATGCAGACATTAGAAAGAACAAAAAATTAATTCCAGCTTATGAAATGGCTTTAAAAGGACTAGTTACAGACAATGCTATCGATGTCTGGGAATTTGTAGAATATGGGTCCCAAGGCAAGGATCAAAATGATGACGAGTACGTTGAGTACGAAGAAACAAGTTCCTCGGGACGTCGT
>PPOO01000938.1:39454-51589 GCA_003708545.1 Maudiozyma turicensis
TACAACATTCACCGGTGGTTGAAGATTATAATCACGACACAACTTATGAAATTATTAGGTAATATTTGTCAACTATCAAATTATGAAATTATTAGGTAATAATTGCTAACTATCAAAATTACAAAATTATTACATAATAACGATTAGAAAGATGACGAATTATTTTATATATAAAAGACATAATTCAGGATTCAAAATTATGATCCAGAATTAATTGTCATTTATATTAATTTTATATTTTATATAATAAAAAGAACAAGACGAATTACAGTCATAACCATTACTAAATAGTTAAAATGAACAGCAATACTTTAAATAATCAATAAGAAGGTTATTTCATTTACCAAATTACTAAACTATAATTAGGTAAAAGCCAGTTAGTATTTGAGGTTTATACCTAAGGTAGTAATGAGCGAGTTTATGAAACGATTCAAGTTGGAACTGACTGAACCTCAATATATTTTTAAGAGTCACGTGATTGAGGTGACAATAAATATATTATCAGCTATAACACAAATTATGAGAAATATTAATATACATGACGAAAACGGGATTGTGATTCTTAAAAATCCTGTAAAGCTCCTTTCTTTGTGTAGAAGCCTGTCACTGTTACTTCTGAGTACTTTGAACGGATTGAATATCTTAAGGTTGAAGTACCTTAAACGGGATTGTGTTAGAGCGCTGTTTAAGAAAATACTAAGCCAAGAATGTAACACAACGATTTCAACACTCTAATTAACTACCACCTTAAATAATTGTGATAGTTATATTGATTATCTTTTATGGTAGAAGTGATTTATATTAATTTTCCTGTAATAGGCTTCGATAATATAATATACTTTAATTGGTATACTCTTGTAACCGTGTAGCTGTATGATATATGCATTTTTCTTTAACGTCAAATTTTGTTACAAAGTCCATTATGAGGCTCTAAGTTGCTATATCCAT
This sequence comes from Maudiozyma turicensis, assembly GCA_003708545.1. Lineage (NCBI taxonomy): Eukaryota > Fungi > Ascomycota > Saccharomycetes > Saccharomycetales > Saccharomycetaceae > Maudiozyma > Maudiozyma turicensis. The sequence continues at coordinate 40,403 of PPOO01000938.1, forward strand.
ATTATAAGCACATAGCGATATAACCCATGTGGTGGGACCGAATACTACAGTATTTATTGGAAATAAAATAATACAACAATAATACGCTGGTAAGGTAATTATTACTCTTTATGATAATACCCAAGATTTCAAGCTAACAATAAATACAACACTCACCGGTGGTGGAGGATTATAATCACGATTAGAAAGGTGACATGTTATTATATATATAAAAGACACAATCCAGGATTCAAAATTATAATCCAGAATTAATTGTAATATATATTAATTTTATATTTTATATAATAGAAAGAGAACAAGACGAACTACAGTCATATCCATTACTAAATGGTTAAAATGAACAACAATACTTTAAATAATCGATAACATTACACAGGATAACACTCATAATCTGGTACTACATATTTTTAATAACTACCCCATTACAAAAACCCTAAATCTTAGTTAGTTCTAACCTTTTTTTGTCCAGCTGGTCATTTATACAGATACTTTCATATTTAACAATCGTCCCTTTCATATTTATTCGAAAGGAAATTCTAGTTAATAAGTGCTCTTCAGTAAGTCAACCACATTTTGTTATGTTTCATTATGGGTAAATTCTTCAAGATGGCCAAGGGCTATTTTCTTTTATGAAACTTATCAAAAATCGTAGTAACACGCATGTGGTATTATATTTACGTAATGTTTAGGTAAATATCCTTTAGAATTTACAAATGTTATACTAATAAAGATGTATAGTATGTTATCTAAATTAAATTGATTCTTGCAGAATATATACTGTTCCTAAGCACGATATATATGCTAATTCACTTATCATAATATTATATAAAATTTCATGACGGAGGTACTTGCTAACTATATAATACAATCCATCATGACCGTGGAAATAAACTTTGTGACTATAATTTCAACTGTCCAGTTTACAATTATTTAATGAAATATATAGAAACAGTGATTGTAATCATGAAGTTACCTCAAAAGCTGCATTTGAAATGTAATATGATATCCATGTCTACTAAACTCATTTCTTAAAGTAAACCCCAAATGTATGCACCAGCTTGTAGATATTCCTATTTTGTGATATCAGAAAAATATAGCATCATAACACTATACTTGGTTACCGTTTATAATTATAATGTAAGATTTTCTCAAACATATTGGGAAGTATAAGTGAAAAGAGAGTTATACTTATCATACAATCCATCATTTTAAATTCTCAACATTTTCATTCATCTCATCCGCTTCCTTCTGTACTTTTCTCAACCATCTTTGAACTAGTTTATTATATTCCTCATTTAAGTTATCAAATTTATCTTGCAGCACATTATTTTCAATATTTGTACTAATCAACTCATCGTTGAGTCTTTCAACATTTTTAGTCATTACTTCTATCCTCTCTTTTAAATCCTCGATGTTATGCTCTTTGTCATTATTTTCAGACTTCAAGGTATCTATTATAGTAACATTTTCTTTATCAATACTTTCACCACCATGTATTATATCATTAGGCTTTATTACTTCAAATAGTTCCGCATATTGATTGTGTTTCGCATCTCTTTCAGTCAGTTTTTCAGCCAACACTGCCAATTCCGAATCCTTTTGTTGCATTATCTGATTGCTATCACTAGTTCTCCGAGGTCGAGTAACAACATGCCATGCAAACAGAGAGTCTACCCATCGATAGAAACAGAAGAACTTCATCGTTTATCAATTCACTTGTTCTCTTGATAAAGATGCCTGTCAGTTGGTTGATAGTCATTCGTCTCTAAGGTAACGACGGACCATAGAACGACGGATAGAAAAATGTTGCCTGCACTCGCTATGAAATCGCGAAGTAACGAAGCGGTACATAGACCGTTTCAGTGAACTACTACGCCTTGTTATGGTTAACTAATCTTTGAAGGGTCCCTGAAACTGTTGAAACTTATATAACTATATTATATCTTATGAGGAGCGGTTATATGTGCGCCTATTAATGTGCATTATATCAGAGTAGGCACTGGATAGTCAAATTGAAAGAGGTGTATAGCTCGGGCTATTGTGATAAAATTGAGACTTGTTTACATTTGAACCGAATCGAATCAAAAAGAAGCACTTACAAAAGCCAACTAGCCAAGAAAGAGAACAAAAGAAATAAACGTTCAACCAATAGTATATATACATTTTCTAACAAATAGATATGGAAGGACATGTTGTAACGGAGGAGGAGGTGCAACCAAAACAACAGACATCATGGTTTCAATGGTGGAATAGAAACGACACTAATAATAACAACCAAACAGAAACCTCAGTTCCGGAAGGTATAGAAGATAGCAGTAATATTACTAATGAGAATGCGAAAAACAGTGGAGGTTGGTATGCGGGACTTGTATCAACCGTAGCGGCATTACCAATTCCTACTCTGCGAGGCAAAATGCCAATGGTTAATGTGAATGATTCAACCAGATATTCTCAATTAGATATAGCACAGATAGAATTCCTGGAGACAGAAGCGAAAGATGTGATTCTACAACATTCTCATTCATGGTGTTGGTTTGAAGAGTTAACCGATTTAGATAAAGATTTACAAAGTTGGACTGAACGCCCTGGTGTAGCAAGTGTCTATGATACGGGATCAGGAAGATGTCCCTTACCACTTCCTAAATATCCAATGGATACACATCCAGGATATCATGTATATATCAAGAACTCACTATTATTACCACAAGAAACACCGTCAGAAATTTATCATACACAACCACTAAGAACAAAAATCGCAACTGCATTTAAAGACTATTATAATTTCCCTAATGGTAAACATCTCTATTTGAAGGAATCTCGTAATAATTTAAAAATCGAAAAGAAAACTGTAATAATAAGTGTTGTTGGTTGGTTACCTGAAAAATATGAAAAGTTAACCCTTGGGGAACAAAGAACTGCCCAATATTTTTCAAAAAAATTAGCACAATCATTAAAGCATGAATCTCCATCTGAGATTTTATCATTGTCATTTGAATGTCCATTAGACAGTAAAGAATTAAATGAGGTCTTTGAGGAATGTCAATTATTATTGAGACATTGGGAACATATATTCAAGGATGCTCAGGCGATATATTTCATTGGTGTTTACCATAGTGTACCACTAATTATATTATTAGCAAAATACATCCTAAGTCGACATGAAGAGCTTAAATTTGATAAAGATACATACGTAGGAATGCTGGCTATAGAATCATGTTTTCAAGGTTATAGATTTTGGGACCATAGTATAGATAGCAGTCAAACTTCAGAGGCTGATGATGTTACTGCTGAGAATGATTACAGTAAGATGCAAAAAAATAAAGAAAAAATCTTATTTCAAGGACTCCATAAAAACGAACAAGATATTTTATCAAAGATTAAAAATTATAATGACCTTGACTCCTCCGAGTCTAAATTATTACAAGCTGAACTCGATTGGTTAGTTCATAATTGGGATTCATTCCGCTTATCTATGGTCGGAAAACTGTACGACAATTTTATGTCAGTGACACAAAAGTTAGCAATAGATTACTTCCATCCAAAGATAATTCGGAATATATGGGTTGATGGCCAATATTTTGATCTCGATTCGAAAAAACCTGAAGAATTACATTTACCAGACTATATTATGAAGACACCGAGGTTTGAATATGATCTAACTATTCCAGATAGAAGGATATTTGAAATTTCATTAATTGATAATTTCTTATTAACACAAAATTTAGGTAGAAAGGAATTTGTATCAATCTTAAAATTAATTAGTCCATTTTTTATATCAAGGTCATATAATCCAAACACTGTGACTTCATCAATAAAGAAACAGAGAACCGCTGCAACAAAATTGTGGTTTCAACAAATGGAAGCCAAATGGAACACAATGGAACCAACATTCGAAGGAAACTTTTCATTTAATGAATTACCTGAAAGTATATCTACTGTTCAAAATTTTCTTGAGTATACCCAATATTTGACAGTGAAATCACCTGAACTTTTCCAAACTTATAGTGAAATATATGATGATGACATAATTTTCAAGAATTTCATTGAAAACACATTGTTGACCAAGAGACCTCTAACAAAGAAACATTTAGTTATTCTAAGAGATAATTTAAATCCGACTAGTATCCTAAACACAGTGAACCAATACGATTTGGTATGGAAATTCCATGAATCCTTATGTAATTTCATCAAGATTAAAAATATTCCGATTCAAGATTATCCAAAATGTCTTCATTTTACCATTGCACTAGACAGTATCCTATGGAAGACCATATATAACGACCCGAAAAGGTTCCAAAGAAATACTAAGGAGGCAAAGAATAGATTAAGGCAACTGCTCGATGCATACCAGACATGGGATCCACCTACAAAAGGTTTAGTTCATTTGAAGAATGTTCTGAGTGTTTTGTCGTCGTATGACGACATTCGCTTACTGATTGAAGACATACAGAACTAAAACAAAACATCATTGACGTATTTATATACATGAATAAATAACTACATACTCTATTTCACATACAATGGCATCATTAAACCTCATAAAAGAAAAGAAATCGTAAGATATGGATCAGCTACTTGGTGACTTTAACGGTTACCCTCACCGTGATTTTTCTTTTTCTCTTTCCACAGCACAAAACATCTGCAGGAACATTTTTCGTTGAGGAGCGCACAGCTTTGTCAAACGACGGAAGAAATGCGAAGACTCTAATATACGTTGACATTATTATTATTATTATCAAGAATTACTTAACACTGGTAGTATCGGTGAGTTGGTTGCTGCAGATGAGTTTTTATAAACGAGGTGACAAGTTATATCAAGCTTAAATCTTATCGAGAGGGCCATATTTTTGATTTATTTTAGACAAATAGCCTAACATCTCGCTTTTTACAACTTTATCTAGATATAATAACGACACATTTTGTTGGGTAATATTGCTATCACGAAGAATCGCATCATTCTAAAATAGAAGCACAAATACACATATAAATACGTCAGATCATGTCGACGACACCTACTTTCACTGAAGAGCAGAAGAAAATTACACTAAATATCTTATCCAAGGACAAGAGTCAGTTTTATGAAATATTGCAAGTGGAGAAGACAGCATCTGATAACGAAATCAAGAAAGCCTATAGAAAATTAGCTATAAAATTACATCCAGATAAAAATCCACATCCTAGAGCAAGTGAAGCATTTAAAGTAATCAATAGAGCATTTGAAGTATTAGGAGATGAACAGAAAAGAAGTATATTTGACAGCACAGGAAGAGATCCAGATGATAGATCCATGGGTATGAATCCTGGTTCCGCTGGCGGATTTAGTCGTCAAAATCCTGGTGGCCAATTCCCACCAGGTTTCGAAGATATGTTCTTTAGGGGTGGTCCACCTGGTGCCGGTGGCGCTCCGGAAGATATATTCGATTTCTTATTTAATATGGGAGGAAACCAACGTGGCTTTGGTGGTAGCCCATTCATGAATGGGGGAGCTACTACCTTTACATTTGGTCCTGGTGGATTCAGAGCATATAATCCTCCAAGAACGAGGGAACAACAAACCAGACAAAGAGAAGCACAACGTCAACATGAAGAAGAAACAAAATATAATGATATTATAAGAGTTTTGGCTCCTATTCTTTTATTCTTTATAATAGGTATATTTGAGAAGTTTTTAAGTTAATAAAATCTTATTCCACATTACTAAAATATTAAGCAGCATAATCTCAAATTTAACATGAGAAAAGAAGACATGAAATAATACTGGATAGCAAAACTAACAAACAAATTAGAATTTCCTGCTAACAGATAAATTTCGTTTATAAAATATTCATTCATGTCATTAGGACGATACTCTTCATTTCATGACAAGGTATGTAATAGGGTGCGATAGTATAGATATATACGTATCAGTTTTCTTTAATGAAACATTTTATATTAATTATATTTATAGAAGGAGATGTGAAGTGTACGAGTATTTGTCTATGAATGCATAGAAAGAACCTCTTTAAAAAGTAGATCACCTAGTGATTTTAACATATATAATTGAGTAAGAAATAACGAACAATAAAATATTTGTTTCTCTATCTATATTATGTAGATTGTAATACAAAATTCTTTTAAACAATAGTAAAATGGACCGTGCAAAAAATGAAAAAAATAATAATTATATTTTAACAGTTCATGCTGATCGTGCAATCAGAAATTTAGCTAAACTTCCAAATCTTAGTGAAAATCGTTCAACATTCCAGATCTTTCATTCTTTCCTCAACAATATGTCGGATGTCTTCATCAGTTTCAGTCTTTGTTTGGAATCTCAACTTTTTGGTTAATCTATCCTTAATATTATCACTATGTACACTACCCCGGTTATCTGGTGCCGTATCAATATCATTCTTTGACATTCTTTTAACCATTTTACCACTAGGTAAAACTTCATACTCCTCTTGTGAAAGTTTAGAAGACCTTTTATCCTCTCTTCCTTCGCTAGATCTAGATATGAACGACATTGGGTCACTTACGATCACCGAATCACCATCAAATATACTTTTGTTGCGATGGGATGAACCAGAGATATCCACAGAGATACTAGCGCTTGATTTATCACGTTTATGAGTAACCTTAGCTGTGTATCTTTCAATTGCATTTGGATCATGTGGCCATGTCCAACCCTGTTTCATTTCATTGAATGCACCAAGTTCTAATTTCTTACGTATGTCATCCTTCTTCTCTAATTCCGCAAAAATATCTACATCACTTGGCCAGAAAGTTCTTTTAAATGTTTGATATACGATATCTAACGTAATCGGTAAAAGCGCTAATATGAAACAGGTACACCAGAATGTAATATCTCTACCAAAATGGTGTATGAACCCGTATGGAACATCGTAAATACCATCTGATTTATTTATGACTGGAAGGGCAACCATCCAGACCAACCAACCGCCACATGATAAGGTGACTGAAACAAAAGCGATCCAATTTCTATTTCTCATTTCAATAAACTGAGCCTTCATATTAATCATTGCTACAATGGCAGTAAAATTTACTACACCTAATGGATACATGCTATTATCCGAAAAAGATGTAAAACCCCACATTACGATATTTAGAAAGGTAATAAGCAGTGAGATTAAAGTTCCTTGGATAATCCATTCCATGAATATCTTAACGCCAAATCCCTGAGATAATCTTCCATATGAGTATAATTCAGGTATTGTTAATAATGTTACAGGTTTGAGATCCTTCTCAAACATACCAATACACAAGACTGGAAGTGAGGTGAATAATGTGTTAAACATAGATAAGGACCATGGTTCATAAAGAGAAGAACCGGAAAACAGGGTATATCTTTGAAAAATTAATTGTGTTAGATAAAATGTAAGTTCTTTGTAGAATGTACACAGGATAAATTTCCCTGTACGAATATAATTGTACCGCCCATGAACAAATAATAGTTTCAACAGAAATCTGAACTGTCCGATAGAATAATCTGATGACCTAGATGCTTGTAAACCTTCTTTACCAGCAATACCAATACCTATGTCAGCACTTTGAATCATCGCTATATCATTTGCACCATCACCAATAGCCAACGTAACAGCTGATTTATCAGCATTACGAATATTCGTAACCATTAAGGCCTTTTGAGAAGGCGATGCACGACAGCATATTGTAGAATCCACTTTAGTACATAATTCAATAAACACCGCCATATAAGTTGGATTTTGTTCAAACATAGCTAGAGTACTACCATCTATAACCAAGACACAATGTGCCATGTTACCAGAATCAGCTTCTTGAGAAATGACATTCATTTTAGAAATAATATTCTCATCACTTATTGCCAATATAACAACAGTTGAATAATCGTGAATTAGCTTACAAGAATAACCAATGTTAATAGCAGTTTCACGTTTATCCCCAGTTAACATCCACATCTTAATACCTGCACGTCTAATCTTTTCGATAGATTCAGCAACCCCTTCTTGTAATTTGTCTTCAATAGCTGTTACACCTAAAAGTGACATACCGTTCTCGATCTGGCCACCTACTTGATCTATTAATGTCTTACGATTAACTAATGATGTTTTAGCATTCTGATATTCTTCATTCCATGCATCATATGTAGAGTTATCAATCCATTTATAGGAGTACAGTAATGTACGTAGACCTTCTGTTGAAAAATCATCTATAGCTTGAATTGATCTTTCAAGAATATATTCATCATTTGCTAGAAGTTCATCACTACCGATATATTGTAACATTTCTGATTCATCCGACTTCTCTGAATTCTTACTTCCTCGAGTGCCATTCGGTGACAAACGTTGATTATTCGACGTTCTGTGATCAACCGATATTCTTGGACCATATTTTTCAAGTTGTTGTTTATGCAATGATTTTCTACTTTTTGAGATTATATTGTCCAGTTCTTGGTTAGTTTTATTCACATTACTTAGAAATTGATCAATTGAATCAACTGGCATTTCCGGATCTGCTACTTGATTAACAGCATTCCTAGATAAACTTTTTCTCATAGCCTGTAAGGATAAACTGTCTCTGCCTGCAGATATGTTTCTCTTTAACCTTAATGATTTTCGTGGTGCCTCATCCTCATATGCTATATATTCTAACGATTTTCTTTGTTGCAGAACCAGTTCTGCTTCATTTTCTTTACGTTCTCCGGTTGCATTATTGATCTCTTGCATCTTTTTCAAAGCCAATTCATTATTATGCAGTCTTTCCAAAATAACATTATCTGCACCTTTGGAGATCAGTAAAACTTTATCTGGTTGATTTGGTACACGAACCGCAACTGACATTCTTTTTCTCTTAGAATTGAATTCAATATAGTTTAATATTTCAAAATTCTCTAACTCTGGCTTTCCAGAAAAACCATTTGGATATGTTTTGATAGTTAACATCTGTGCGTTTCTGTTGAATACAACGTACCCCAAATCTCTAGCAGCTTTAACAAGGGCTAGTTCATCTGGCGAAGATGCTTCATAATCGATAACATCATCTTCCATATCATTAGAGGGGTTACCATCTAGTTTCTTTGGTAAACATGTATGACATAGAGATAACGCAAGGATAAAGAATTTAGCCTTCTCAGCAAACACACAGTTTGGATGAGACTGAACATATTGTAATAAATCATAAGAACTCTTTATATCATCCTCTGACTCAATAATCTGCCCGTTCTCCTCACGTTGTTCTGCCATCTTAGCTTCCTTATTTCTTTTTCCAACATACAACGAACTTAATGATGGGCGGCCAGTATATCTAATTGACGAATTACCTTTGTAGTCGACTGATGTTCTTGGTTGATCAATATTTTCAAAATACTCGGTTGCACGATTTTTAAGGTTGTATTCATTAGGTTTCTTGAAATATGATGTGTTTCCTAATATTGCGGAATCACCATACGAGATAACATCTACCTCGGTGCTTGCCCTAGATGGAACACTGTGTAATTGTTCTGTTGAATTATATCTTGACTCCTGGTCAATATTATGTTCCCACGAAGAACCACAAATTGAGAATTTCTTAAAAATCATCTTGTTATCAGTTAATGTACCTGTCTTATCACTGAAAATATATGACACTTGACCTAATTCTTCCAAAATGGTAGCTGTTCTTGGTTCACAAGGTGTATCTGTCTCTGCATAATACATATCAATATCCCATGCCATTAATCTACTTTGCATTACTTTAATAATCTCCATAGTGACATACAATGATAAAGGAATCATTGTATTGTACATAATGATAAACGACATAATAGTTGGAGCTACACCTGCGTCTTGTTGATATAAGTACCATGCTTGATTGCTATCAATCGATCTTCTATTGGCTAGTCTATGTCCAAAGAAAGAGAACAACGATATGAATATGACAATAACAACCATTAATGCAATAATTAAATTAATATCCTTTTGTAATTTAGGGGATTTAATTCTTGGATTACGTAAAGCATTTTTCCTAATTTTTGTTTCTTCCCCCGTGAATATAACGACCCCTATAATGTTTTTCGTGTTTCTAATAATACTCCCACGATATATGACGTTATCAGAACCTACTGGATATTTTTTCACTGTATTATTCTTACTATTTAAGAGTTCTAGGTTCCCTTCAAAATTGTATAAATCTACATTAGGATCTTCGACAGTTACTTGAGCATTGATATGAGCCAAACCAGAAGTACTGCTAGTTAATTTATGTAACTCAACATGAGGATGTTTATTCTTCAAATTTGTTTCACCGTCCAATGCCATTGTCTCTATGTAACATTCGCTATTTTGACCATCTGTAGTTAACAACAGGATGTCTGCTGGAACCCAATCATCCTGTTTCAATAGGATGAAATCACCAACACGTAGATTTTTCCATTTTTCTTCTTTAATATCAACCCCATGTCTATTCTTTAAAAGGTCAAAATTTGTGAAATATGTATTCAGTGAACTGACACTGTCTCCAGAACTACTATTATCACTAGAAGTTGCATTTGTATTATCTTGTGTAGATGATAAATAATCTCCGTTTTTCAAACTTGGATCCTTACGTATAACATTACACGGTTTCCTATTTTCTTCTTTATCTAATAGATGTCTGCAAAAATCGTCCCAAGCTTCTCTAGCCATAGAAATTGCCATGAATGCTAATAATGGAATAATGGTAGTGTATGTACCGGTAGTAGACCAACCTGGGATCATCTGAAGGATGGAAACTAATAAAAAATATGAATTAGCCAATTTAGAAAACTGTGCGTATAATTGTTTTGGTAAAAAAGAATATATTGTGTATCTTGATGATGCAATTGAATTATTGATATATGGCTCCTCAGTCCTTTCGTCAATAAGAAGACCTTTATATTTATCTGAACTATAATTGAGAAATTCTGGTAACGTATGATCTAAACATATCGGTATATGTCTACCATTTTTACTATGCATTTCACGTGTTATATTCCATATTAGATCTAGAAATCTTGTCCATATTGTTGGAAGTCTATCAGGATCATCGTAATCATCATCGTCTTCTTCATCCTCATCTTGCTCTTCATCTTCCATACCTTCATCATCTTGTATATCATTATTTTCATTTTCAAATGGTTCCTCATTAGTTATGTTTGAGTTTAAATAATTCTGATCTCCTTCATCTATATCATGTAACTCGTAATCTGGCTGATTG
>PPOO01000938.1:51609-65053 GCA_003708545.1 Maudiozyma turicensis
TCTGGCTGATTGTTTTCTTCAGGTATATCATTCCCTGCGACAAATTTATTATATAAATGTTTGTTAAACATCTGGGTCCTCAAAGATGAAGCTCTTTTCCTTTTAACTTCATCCTGAGACATCGTACAGTTGGAATTTAAAACGAATGATAGCAATGTATAAATTAACAAATAAACAATTTCAGTTTTTCAGCCACGTTCTATTACTGTTTATAATCTCGTCTTCTATGTCAATTGTGACTTCTTATTTCTAAGATGTGATTATGGATTCACGTATTCCACTATTTTGTTAGGTTCTTATCTCGTCAAAGTGATATATAAGATCTCTAGATCTCAACCCTTTCATAAGTAAATTTATTAAATAAATGAAAGTAGCTCACTTTAGTTAGTTACTTATCCACTCCTCCCGTTCTTTACGTACGTATTTTTTCCTCTTAGCCAGTATGCCCTTGTCTATCAATGGGAGGGAAATAAGAAAATAAAGACCGGCCAAGCACTTTCGCTGCTTCGCATTGCCTTCTATCGGGGGAAACCGTTGTTGCTGTTTATATTTAGTTACGTACGGCCCCCGCGTTTTATAATTATATGGACTAAGGTAGACACTGTTGTAAATAAGTTGCTGGTTATATTCGACAACTTCAAGAAGTTGCTGATGTGCCATGTCTTATGTTATGAAGTTTGGCAGGCTTTGTCATGCAATAATATGTTTTTAATTAATATATGAACTTTATATATATGTATTCTTACTTATAGTTGTTCACTGATATTATATAAGGCAGCGATCCCTTCTTCTAATAGACACATGCGTTCGCTACCAAATTTCATATCTTTAGCGATTAAATTATCGATTGAATTATTGTTATTTTTCAGGTCATATGGAGTCGTTTGACATCTTTTCAACAATTCAAAGGATTTTTCAGCACGTAAATTCTCTCTACTTTTCTTATTCTCAGCAGAAAATTTAAGTATCTCATCTTGTAATTGTCTTTGCAATTGTTCATCAGATAGTTGTTTCATGCTTTGATAATGTACCGATTTTTGTCGTATCTTGAAATCTGGAAGCGTTCGATGTACTTCACATTGAATAATAGTTTCATCTCCGTTGTCATTGTCTTCGTTACTTGACATATATTCATTAGTGTCACTCAAAATGTCGTCTTCGTTATCACTACTGTCGATCTTAACAAACTCAACCTTCCTGTTTAAATTGATCGTGGTATCTAATGGACTAGGCCCCCTTAGAACATCCAATGAGAAACCTTTCCCATATACAGATGACCTATTACCGGATACGTTTCTACTAACGCTATGCTGTGGAATATGTAGCTCAGAATCAGAATCAGAATCGTTGGGTATTGTGTTTACCATACGTATCAATTTATTTAGATGGGACTTAACATCACTGAGTTCTTGGGTTACATCTCCATATCTCTTAAGGATATTTATTTGGTTCTCTAAAGTTTCTAAAGTATCGTGAGTCTTCAAACTGTGCTTCTTTAATAGTAGCGAATCTGTGTTGCATGCCGTTACAGTCGATACTTCCGCTTCATTTAGAAGGTATTTATTTTCTTGTAGCACCAATAGTATTGTATTCATTATGTCGTTTAGAGATTTCAGTGATCCGTTCACATGCTCTAATATTTTACCATCATCATACACACGGTCTTGACCTCGATTTTGATTAAAAAGTTTCAAGAAATCGTATGGTTTTTCATTATAATTCTTATTCACTTGGACCAAACCATCCCTAGTAATAGATAACAGACAACAAAACAAAAACTTTCTAAGAATGTTGATATTGGAAATCTTTCTAGTCAGACTATTAGCTGGTTCAGTTAAACATATTTCTAAATCAACAGTAACTATATCAAACATTTCACAATATTTTTGAAGAATATTAAAGTTACAACGTATCATGATTTCTTTAATAATATAATTTAATTTAAAGAAGATTTGATCTGTACTGGAGTTCAATATGTCATATATTCTGGATATACTTGCATTCTGTGAAAGATCAACTCCACTACGTTTTGTTTTCGATTTCAAACTGAAAATATTTTCCTTCACATGCAATTCTTTAAAATGTAAATGATATTGACTTATCCAACCATCCATGTATTCGAACAACGATACCATCTTTTTAATCAATTGAATTGACTTTATCTTTGTTTGATGTATCCTGAAACAATTTTCTTGAAAGGTCAAGTAAAGCGTAATTAATACTACTATTACAATTCTTTTGCTTTTGGTTTGTAGATGCTGTGGTAGTGTTTTCAATATGTGCATGGTTTTAAAACAAGCTAGTATCGTTTTGTTATAATTCAATGTTTGGTCAAATTTAAAGGTCCATTTTATTTCCTTCGTAAGTTTACCATATTTTGTAATTATTACCCCTTTTTGATTTTCGATTGAATTGTGACAATTTTTGCCTAGATCAAGGATAGAACTTTTGGGTTTCAATGGATGTACGTGACTATTTAGATCGTGTAAAAAAGAAGATCCAATGATATTATATTGAAATTCCTCCTTGAAGAAGGGATCATATGCATCGGGGATATCATTAAAGACAAATTGAATTACATTATTCAAATATGGCGAGATTGATTTAATATAACTTGGGTCATTAGGGAATGGACTTTCTGGTACAATTGTGGGAGAAGAATCATTGAATTGAACCACTCTCGAAAACGATGCATCTCTTTGTTTGAGTGATAACAGTAAGTCTGATTCGGTATATAAATTTTCGTTTGTTATTCTAGAAAATTTTTGTAAGTGATCCGTTCTCATTGAACAATCATCATTATTAGATGTGTCCATAAACAATTGGAGACCAGAATTGTATACTTGTTTAGTGTAACCCTCTAGCATGCAAAAAAAATGTGATTGTAATGACTTGTTGTGGTAATTTGGGAATTAAAACAGTAGAATAGTTGTTTGAAATAGAGTAGTTGAAAATGTCAGTTGTGATATGGTTTGCTAATCAGTAGATGACAGTATCCCCAATAACGTATACTAGCTTCAATTAATTTTAATAACCTAGTTTGAACACTGACTCCTCGTGAACTACTTTAATTATAATGTTTATTCTTCTATAGGATCAATGAGTGTTGTTCGTTTCCCCACTTGAGCTATATTTATATAACGTATTTCCTCGAAGGAGATCATCTTGATCTCTGTTATGTTTTCTTTTTACTTCTTTTTGACGGCCAAGTTTGGTTTTGGTCCGTCAATGCACAGTGTTGTCCGGACATTTATCTGAGCAGTGGAATCACCATACTTTTTTGTCAAAACAAGCAAAAAATTGAAAATTTCAGTTAGCAGCCTGTTGTCAAGGCAATACTATATAGGAAATTACTGTTGCTAAGAATTCAATTGGATAACGAGCTATACGATATTTGATCAGTTTTGTATTTTTTAACCAAATATATACCAGTTTAGTTATATATTACAATTTTTGTTAGGTGAGAATTCCGTTTCAGTTTAATTTGAGCTACAGTCACAAATCCGGATTTAGATTGTTTAACCCGAGCGATGAGCATAATAGATTTTGATAACAAGTTGGTTAAGTTAGCATTATTTGCAGGACCTAGTTTACTATCTAGATATCCGCATTATGATTATATTCATTTTGTTATAATAATATTGTACTACGTATTCAATCCCAAAGATACTATCCTTTATAATCCTGTATTTTGGACATCGTATTTAAGTTCAATTGGGGCATCCTTTGATGAATTCCATAAAGCAAGATTAGACTGTGATTTGATTAATGAAGATAACATAGATAATGTGAAATGTGCAATGTATAATATGGATGTTATTATTTCAGTAGCTCTGAATTTGCTAACATATGTTATTGGTTACCTTAGAGGTAGAGGTGAAGTTGCTGAAGCTACAAAAGTGACAGAAGATAAGAAAAATCACAAGAAGGAAAGGAAACAAATTAAACAAAATAAACAAAAATAATCAATAGAAATACATATCGTATAGCATCATTTCAATAAAACCACTTAACTTATACTCCGAAGGTGTTATGTAATGATAATTAAGTTATTCTTTCACATAGAGAAATATTTATGCAATTTCATTGAATAATCGTCACGTTATATACACTTATATATATACCAGTTCGTTTAATCAACAAACTCATCGTCATCGAATTCGTCTTCATCAAACTCATCATCCTCATCAAATTCATCATCTATTTCTCTTTCATCAATGTCAGAGTTGACCTTACTATGCGTAGAATGTTGATCATCAAGTACACTAATCTTAGAAACTTCCGTAGAAGGTATAGCTGGTTTAGATATAGAGAATTGCGCTAATGGACTTTCAATGTCTGAAATCTCCTCAGATTTCATCAAAGGAGATGCCAAGGGAGAACCCATTTGTAAATATATTTGTTTACCAATATCATCCTTAGATTTTTTATTTTGTAAATCTCTTGTATATTGAACTGTTTCTTTTCCAATGTTATCAGGTAATCCAAGATTATCAGTTCTATTCAAGTGTACAGCCTTAGGTGATGCTAATCTACTCGATTCGCTCTTAACGTTTGATCTATTGTCAGTGTCATCCCCACTCAAGTCCGATAAATCATCAATGTTTAATAAGGGTTCCCTCCAGAAGTTGACATCGGTATATTTTTCTTCTTGGTTTGGTCTAAAAAAGGATTTCGTTTCATTCATACTATAGTCTGTATCATTGATATTTGAATTATCATTTCTATCGATAGTGGTATTTACAGGGGAACCAGGCATAGTGGAATGTAAACTTCTGATATCCTCATCGGCGACACTTACTGGCGGGAAGAAATGATCAACTAATTCATTAATATGCAAATATGAACTCTTATAACCAACTAATTCTAATAATTCCATATGGACTTCACCTTCGGTATTAATTGTAAATATACGCGAACTTGGGATCCCAACAGTTCTGTATGATAAGGCATCAGTTATACGGTTACCAAATCCAGCAAAAAATGGAGTCGGTTTATCATCAGTTTCAGTTTCACTATAATGATATGCAATTGGTGTCTTCACAGTTACTTTCTCTTCTGAATCAATCTCTGTGTTAATTGATAACGGTGCTGTCGATCCAGTATGTTTAGATTCATCATTTTTATGTTCAATACCAATATCTATGTGATTCTCTGCTAACTCATTCTCAAAATATAATGACCTAATATCGTTCAAACATGCAATCTTAAACACCTCAGGTTTCTTCAATATAACCTCTCTTCTTAATGCAGCCATTGTTCTATCTGGCGATAATATCACAGGTCCCACGGGTAATTTATACTTATCCTGTAGAATAGATCTCAGATAACTTCTTGTCGAATCAGCTTGCCCTGCACCCCTTGCTGTTAAATACATTATATTATATCCATTTCTTGCAATTTCGTTAAATAATCTTGCTACACCCGGATGTGTCCAATCCTTACCGATCATTGCAAGAACATGACCCAAGGCATCTGATTTTGTGATAGTACCATCAATATCACTTATAACAATTGGTACATCCCATCTCCATACAAATAACTTCGAACTTACTACACCTTTGCCGTGATCGATTGAGAATTGTAGATCATTTTCACCATATATTAGTCCCAAGGATTTTAACTGTTCACTTGTTAATCTAATGGTTCTGATATATTTTTTTTATCTACATTTTCAGTCTGAGTCTCTTCACTGTCATTTAGTTTATGCTCATGTTTTTGAGATTCATCATTACCTGATAATGGTTCCTCAGAGATAACCTCTGTAGATGAGCTCGACGGTGCAAACTCGTCTGTGTCACTTTTGAAATCGTGATTCTTACCAGACAATGATAGAGCTGGTTCACTAGCATTAATACTTGGAGAATTGATAGGTGACATCGATTGCACTTCCGCTGAATGTTCATAAGGATTAATGATTCTTATGGATCCGTTAGGGTCCTCTTTGATAAACTGACCAATATCCATATCATTCCCTAATTCATCTTTTAACAATTGTTTTAATTGCATATCTGTATCGTGCATCATATCCTGACTAGGTTTATAACCTTCCATATCTAGCAATAAATCTCCGTTATTGTCCGATTTACTAGGAACATGTATCTGTGTCAATCTTTTGTTTAATTTCTCCTGGAATTTTTTAGTCAAATCCAGGTCATCCTCTCCTTCTTCTGTATGTCCATGTCCCAAATGGTTTTGTGGATCACTGATGTTTAGATATTCTGGTTCATCTGTTCTTTTAATACTTTTCAATTCGGGACTACTAGCTGCACTCGCCACAGGAGACGCTAATAAATCATCAGGTATCCCTTTCAAGTCTTTGCTTGTTTCGAAGACAAAATAAGCTTCCCCATTATCTGCTAACTTCATAGGTAATTCACTTCTTTTCCCATTAACAATAATTTCAACACGTTTCTGTGATGGTTTCAAAATTTGAAATTTACCAAACCTAACATGAAACGGAGAACATGACAGTTCACCATTAGGCTGCTCCACTACAATAACATCGATAGCTCCTGACAATGTAGCAGGATTAATCTGCGACCAAGTCTTTGAGACAGACCCTATTGCTCTTCCCACGTACTGCATATGCGATGGAATATTTCTGGGCTAAGAAACTATTTCTTTAATGTTTTTTTTTCTATTTTTTGAGAAATGAAATATATTTCCAACTAATTAATCAACTGAACTGAACATTAACCCTTAATATAAAGTGTTACTGGTCAAGTAACTTCATTTAATTGCACGTTCTTCGTTTACCTGAGGCTCCCTTCTCGCAACATATGGAAATCCTTCCCATATGGTGTGCTTCTTGAGAAACAGCGTTATGAAACTTGTTGTGCAGTAGTGGCACAGAGCGGGCTTCAACAATACAACAAAAGTTTCAACCGAAAAAACCCTACTAACGATACAGATATGGATTGACACATTTATTAAACGATTGTTCTGGGTATATGGTAATATATAATTAGTTGTATATGATTATATGTATATGTGAATGGTTGCACAGTTACTTATGTACTATTTACAAAAAAAAAGATTGATTTGAACTGGAATTATTGTGCAACAAATGCCATGGAAGTAGGAAGAATATCAATAAAATATACAATTATGCAAGAAGGGTGGATGTATCTATGTGCAGCTGTCAGTAATGTAGCATGTCTATTTCTATCATATCGTAAATCCATGATCATAGAATTGATGAATCGTGTAATTTCTTTAATGTGATTTGATATAGCAACAACATTATACTACTTTGAATACTTGTCCATACGAATCTCGGGCCGACACCACTAAATAGACCGAGGACACCTTCTGTCTGATAGACAACTTTAAAACTCTTAATAATCGAATCACTTAAGACTACAGGATGCTTATTTGCTTGCTGTGGAATTACTGGTATCGAGTTACCGGGGCTTCTTTGTGTTTGTAATCTTGTCTTAACAACATCGCATGGAGTAGTAATGATCCCAGCTAAACCACCAGCTGCCGCACCAGTTATAATTTCGTATGGTAATGACAAATTATTATGTTTTTCTTTATTATCTAACAAAAATGCGATGTCTCTAAATTTTTCGTAGAATGCAAATTGTAAAGCACTAAATGGTATATCTCTAGCTAACGTAGCCTTATATCCATAGAATAATGCGTTTGTACCTTCTTTTGAGACAATTGTTCTAGTGGCATCTCTCAAGTTTCTATAATTATAACCTGAAAAGAAATGTTCATTATTAAATTTCCCTTGTAATTGTAATCTTGTTTTTAATACCTCTGATGGAACATATATGAAACTTGATACCAAATCACCAAGAAAAACAGATATCAAATGGGACATAGTTTCATTAACAGCCCAATCTCCAATTAATTTACGTTTGCTATATTCATAAGTACCAAAGAAAATTGCGGCACTTGGGAATGAACCTAACATTGCCGCAGAATAACCGCTATATAAACCTCTTCGTATACCTTCCTCCATCACAATAGTCTTATACGATTGAATCGTATTCTTATATTTTAGGATATTCGGAGCACCTTGCTGTCGAGTCTTAACTGTATCTAATGAATGCATTGATGTATCGCCGATGAAGCCACCTACTCCACCAGCTAACATACATTGTAATATTGATGAATCACTATTGGAGATTGGATTCGGTGTGTCATGTGGCATCAAATTCATTTCGGGAACTTTATCATTCAACGGATGAGATGTATTTACAATGGGGATGGATGAAGTAAAGTTCCACATGCTATTTTGAAATAAAGGGATTTGTTTATGTGTATGATGTGGAATATTCAAATGGATGTATTATGAACAAGGATGTATGTTTATCTATAATATTATTATGTATTGCACTGATATGAATGTCGACAGAAACATCTAATGATATGATTAGTATGTTGTACACTGGAAATATCAACAAAATGGTACCAATGAACTAGGGGGGGATATAATAAGAAGAATATCTAATCTCTTGTATTCTTTTGCATCTGTAGCAGACTTTTGCAGAAACTAAGCAGATAATATATCAACTAAATGACAGTCAACTACAACTTGAATCATGTCTTTAGAAGCTGTTGTTCAATCGAATCTGTCTGAGGCTTCCTCGAGGGTTCTAAAACTGTGCTGCTGTCTCTGATTGTTTGCTTCGGGTGCGCTCTCTCTGTTTGTTTGTTTGTCCACCGCATGTATCGTTAAAGTCAGCTCATTATGGCGGGCCGACGCTCTTCTTATTAATACAGAAATTGTAGAAAAAAATATATCCAGTCACGTGATTTTTCAAAACACGAAATATATTGTGATTGATTAATAAGAGAAACCGGTGTGAGTTTGGCGTATTTCAATGGAGTTTGTAACTGATAGTACGTTAGATCTGATATCGAAATAAGTGTAACGGGCAGAAAACATTATGGTAAACACTATTAAAGCGCTAGACCCGTTAGTTGTCAATAAAATTGCTGCTGGTGAAATTATTATATCGCCATTCAATGCATTAAAAGAGATGATGGAAAATTCAATAGACGCAAAGGCTACTACAATAGATATTCTAGTCAAAGAAGGTGGGATTAAATTGTTACAAATATCTGATAATGGTAGTGGTATCAACAAATCAGATCTGCCAATACTATGTGAGAGATTTACTACATCTAAATTATCTACATTTGAGGATTTGAATGATATTAATACGTATGGGTTTAGAGGTGAAGCTCTAGCTAGTATATCTCATATCGCCAAAGTTACAGTAACCACAAAGACTGCAGAAGACAAATGCGCCTGGAAAGTAAGTTTTGGTGAAGGTAAAATGCTAGGTAAACCTGAACCTATCGCAGGAACAAACGGAACAACTTTACTTGTAGAAGATTTGTTCTACAATATGCCATCTAGACTAAGATCTTTAAGGTCAGCAAATGAGGAATACAATAAGATATTAGATGTTGTTGGAAGATATGCAATCCATTCATCGGGAATAGGTTTCTCTTGTAAGAAATTCGGTGATTCCCAATTTTCATTATCTGTTAGGTCACATCTTAATACTAAAGACAGAATACGAACAATTTATAACAGTTCAATCGCGAATAATTTAATGGGGATTGAAATTGAAAAGGTAGGTAAACTGCCACTAGATAATGCTCACGGATTCATTTCCAATATGAATTATCTCTCGAAGAAATTAATATCTCCCATTTTTTTCATTAATAACAGATTAGTTAGTTGCGATCCATTACGAAGAATTATAAATCAGTCATATTCAACTTTCCTTCCCAAGGGTAACAAACCATTTGTTTATATGAGTCTTACTATAGAACCAAACTCTTTAGACGTCAATGTTCATCCAACGAAAAGAGAAGTACGGTTCTTACAACAAGATGAAATCATTGAACAAATCTCAAATACCATTCACAAAGAATTGACAAATGTCGATAGCACTAGAACGTTTAAGGCTTCTTCAATTTTGACAGGGTCACAATCTATTGGACAGACATCCGCTTTATTACAATCACAACCGACTCTACGCAAAGGTCCATCTCAGGTGCACGAAGCTAAAACTGTTTCACCTTCAACTACAAACAAAGTGAGAAAATATGAAAATAAGATGGTTAGAACAGATGCATCTCAAGCTAAGATTACTTCTTTCTTGAGATCAAGTAAATATGTGGAGAGAAGTAGATCACAAATTGGTAACAACAGCAACGACAAACCTTTATATATAGATGATGATAATACCACAAGTGATAACGATGTGTCCACCATCGAGTCTCCTACTGAACAGAATGTAAATGAACGTAGCATATCAAGAGTCCCAATACAAGCTCCGCTGGATACAGATTTACAATATTCCGTAATTAGGAATAAACGTACTATGGTAAATTTGACCAGTATCAAGGAATTAAGAGAAGTTGTTGATTCAAACGCCCATAAAGAATTGACTAATATTTTCGCAAATTTGAATTATGTTGGTGTAGTTGACTTAGAAAGAAGATTGGTTTCAATACAACATGATTTAAAGTTGTTTTTGGTAGATTATGGGGCAATTTGTTATGAATTATTTTATCAAATTGGTCTAACTGATTTTGCTAATTTCGGTAAAATAAATTTACTGAATGATAATAATGACGAATTAAAACTTGTGAACCTGTTGTCAGTATTTGACGATATGTCACAAGATGTAATTAAATCAACTATTTTGGATTTATGGGATATGAGAGAAATGCTAGAGGAATATTTTTCACTTGAATTAGTATCATCTTCAGATAATACCACAATTAATGATGTACGACTAGTATCGATTCCATTATTACTAAAAGGTTATAACCCACCATTAACAAAATTACCTCTATTCATAAGAAGATTAGGTTCTAAAATTACATCTGAGGATGAAACTGAATGTCTGAACGCAGTAATAAAGGAAATTGCCCTACTGTATACTCCTCCAATCATCAAAAAAATCAATGAGACAGATACAAACGTTCCAGATGATAAGAAGATTGATTATACGAATAGGTCAGAATATGTATCTACTGTATTAGAAAATATTATAATTCCTTGTATCAAAAGAAGGTTTTTAGCGACAAAAAATTTAGTTAGAGATGTGGTAGAAATCGCAAACCTTCCTGGTCTATATAAGGTCTTTGAAAGATGTTAAATGAATCAGATATCATCATTGTAATTTGAACATACTATATTACGAATCTACATAGTATTTAAATTTAATTAAAAATATTCTTAATGCTGTGTTGCTTTTCAAATTCTTCCACAATAAATTTGAATTCAGAGCTTTCTTTGTTTCTTGAGAAATATTCTTGATCATTTTGCTCATAATCTTTTGGAATTGTATCAGTAATATCTCCAAAAGAGGGCACACCTTTCACCAATAGAGGGGATCTGTTTGTATATCTCGATAACAATTTGATATCATCCTGTAAGATTTTCAAAACTGGATGATTCCAATCTGATGAAGAGCCTTCTACCCGAACTTTATCCCACATTATATTCATACTATTCAATCTTTGAACCAAATATGACAATTTTAAGCATTTCTCACCCAGTAAAATTGGTAGCGCTAGGATCAAATTACCTAGTTCATTATTGATTTGTTCAACTTGGGGATCAGTTTCAAAGATATTATAAAATGCATAAAATGGGGCCATTCTAGAAAGTGATCTAATAATTAAGGGATGCTTATTGAAAAATGTTCGTTCCTCGTTCATATTGCTCTCAATGAGATGCATCAATCTTCGCAGGTATGTTATGGATAAGGGAAGTGCATCTGCTGTGTTAAAATGAATAAAATACATTTTATTCAGCTTCCACTGAACTGTCACTAACAAGAAGGTGCTCAGAAATTTCTCAAATTGTGAGTTTATTGATTTCAGATCAAACTTTTGTTTTGAAAGCTTCTTTTCAAAGATTGATAATTCTCTTTTTATTGCTTCAAACGTTTTTATTTGTGGCTTAAAGGAGGTTATCAAGTATTTATCAACATCTCTTTCTAATGAGGTTATTTTCCAAAATAAAGATTCGAAGTTTTCTTCCTGCTTGTATATATTAAAATTGGGCATGTCCTGGTAGAATGCAGCATGTAGTAGTAGAGATGGAATTTCTTTATTGAAAACTAGTTTCTTGTTTGGATTCTCTTGTTGATAGTCCTGAACACACAATCTCAACCATATCTTTGAAAATACTTCTTTTGTCAGATCAGTAGATGCATCATCACTAACAAATTGTTTAGCTGAATCTATATTGAAAAATCTTCCAATATGTTCACATTGAAGAAGTAACGAGTCAAACATGAAATAATCAGATAATTGTAAATTGGTATTTGATAGAATCAAAAATGACTGAATAAATCTGATATCTGGATTCTCGTTACATTTTGCTCTGTTTAAATGATCCATACAACATTTTGTGAAACCTTGTACAACTGTCAATTGAATTGATTCCGACCATTGTTGATTCTCATCTATATTTAATTGTTCACAGATAGACTGCATTTCGAATCCATGGGATAAATTTTCTAGCGGTATATAGTAGATGGCCATTGTAAAAATTGCCCAGAGTACTGAATTCCAGTAATGATCATCCAAAGTGAACGTAATTTCCTTCGGATTTTCTTTAAATTGATATCTTCTACTCCAATAGTTCTCTAGCTGTACAAATAATTCACTGATATCTCCTAGGCAACCAAAATATAAGGGACCCAGATTCTCCACTGCAAAATTTAATAATTTAAAGGAAGATTCCATTGTTAGATAATCGGTCCAAAAAGTGATCTCTCTTAGCTCATCTTCTAGAGTTTCAATTCTGATAGTTGAATCTATATCTTTTGTCTTGAACAAACCAATATCAGTTATCCAATATTCATAACTTGGCCACATTCGAAGGATATTGAGAATTGAATCTGTCCCATTTGTAGAATGTGGGTTGTGTAAAAATCCATTTGTCACCGTTTTGATGCATTCGGATTCTTGGCCTCTCTTAATACAGTTTCCACAAGGTATCTTTCTATCACATTTAACTTTACGCTTCGTACAAACAGCACATGGTCTCTTTGTAATTTGCTGGTCTCCCAATCTGTTCATATCCCTGATAAAGTTCCTGACTATTCCCTGCTACGTACAAATCTGAAACTTGACTAGGCTATTAAGTCCTTCATGTGTCACTATTGATATAACTATTACATCATTTTAGAATCGATCTCATATTTTTAGCGCGTTTCGCGCTTTGTTTACATTTTCATGATCAGCGCATAATAAAATCGATTTAAGAATTTTGATTAGAATAAAAATAGTATATATATATATATATATATATATTCTTGTTATTATTATTACTGAACGACTGATATGGATAGTACATAAATATTTATAAGTATACCAGCAGATATTATATTGATTAATGATGTGGTACCATACTCATATGAACAGTTTTTGTTTGTAAGTAACTTTC
>PPOO01000938.1:65077-77195 GCA_003708545.1 Maudiozyma turicensis
AGTAACTTTCAACACCGTACCTACCTAATTCACGACCAATACCACTCATTTTAAACCCACCAAATGGAACTGTAACTTCTTCATCATTGGATGAGTTAATCCAGACAGTACCTGCATGCACATCTCTGGCAAATCTGTGACCACGACGAACACCTTCTGTGAATACAGCTGCAGCTAAACCATAACGAGAATTATTGGCCATTTTGACCACTTCACTATAGTGACAGAACTTCGAGATGACTACAACTGGACCAAAAATCTCTTCTTGTAACAATGGAGACTTCTCTGGAACATCTGTGAATATCACAGGTGGGATAAAGAAACCTTTAGTTTCAGAGTTAGGTGGCATAGGGAACAAAATGTCTCTTTTACCATCTGGACTTTCGATAAATTTCATGATTCTATCGTATTGAATCTTGGAGATAACCGGACCTAGAGTACAATCTGGATTGAAAACATTGAAATCAGCAAAAGAGTAATGATTCCTTGCATATTCTTTAAATTTCTTCAAGAACTCCTCATAAAGGTTTTCATGAACGTAGATTCTGGAGTTAGCAGTACAATTTTGACCAGAGTTATAGAAGATACCATTAGCTGTCCATGCGGCAGCGTTATCGACATCGGCATCCTTGAACACAACAGCTGGTGATTTACCACCACACTCTAGACAAACTTCTTTCATATTTGACATCCCAGAGTATTGTAATATCTTACAACCTACAGATGTACTACCTGTGAAAGCGATTTTGTTGATTTTCATATGTTTAGCTAAAGCTTCACCTACAACATTACCTGCCCCTGGTATAATGTTTACAACCCCATTAGGGAAACCTGCCTCCATGATCAATTGTCCAAGGTACAGCAATGATAATGAAGTATTTTCAGAAGGTTTAATAACGATTGTATTCCCAGCAGCCAATGCACCTTGCATCTTCCAACAAGCCATTGCTAATGGATAATTCCATGGTACTATAAGTGCGACAACACCATATGGTTCTCTTAAAGTATAACAAAACTTGTCACTATTGACAGGGATAATTTCACCATTGGTATAATTACCAACTGCACCGGCATAATATTTTGTCAAAGTAATAACTTGATCCAAATCTGCAAGGGCATTAGTATGATACGGTTTCCCTGCATCGATTGCATCTAACATAGCCAGAATTTCTCTATCTCTTTCTAATAATCTTGCTAGCTTCAATAATAAATCACGACGATCCCTTATTGGTTGCATTGACCAAGTATAACTGTAAACGTCCTTAGCGATCTCTACAGCGGCATCGACATCTTCGACGGTCCCTGCATAAAACGAAGCAATCTTTTCACCTGTAGCTGGGTTGAACGTATCGATCTTCTCACCGCTAGAAGAAGGTATGAATTGTCCGTCTACGAACAATCCAATTGGAATCTTGATCGTTTTATTCAATTGTGGTATCTCAATAGTCTCGAATGGCATTAGTACTGGAAAAAGATGATTTCTACTGTTGTTTACTTGAACTTGAATAAGTGAATTAAGGTTTTCTCATTCAACAGTTCTTATTATATTCAACAGATCTGTAATATATATAAGTCAGTTCAAAAATATACCCAAAAAATCTTTATCAGTCCTCTCTATCTTATATAATAATAACGGACATGGGATGACTCCCCCCCCCCACCACCGGAATTGCCGTCACCCCCATTTCTCTTCCTTCTGACCCCCCGTTATCAATGACTCCGATAGGCAGAAATGGCACATTGTTGTCGTTGTCAGGCCACTCCGGTTCGCAGGTTCCACGGGCTGGTGTTGGTGCTCCCGATTTCGGTGCCGATTTCGGTGCCGATTTCGGTGCCGATTTCGGAGCAACTTCGGTGTCCACGGAAGAATAAGGAAGACGATAAGGTATCTGTCTTTAGATGTTACATATATATATATTATCTTGTATATGTATATAGGATCACTGATGGGAGATCATGTGTGCCATTTCATCTGTGATCTCTTCGTCGTCTTCATCGGTCTCGATATCGTGGATATCATGGATATTATCGTTGTTGTCGTCATCATCCTCGGGGATATCATATTCATCGTAATCGTAATCGTCGTCGTCATCGAAATCGTAGTCGTCTTTATCATCCGGAGAATTTCTTAAACGGTTGCTGCTACTTCCTACCAGGATCCTATTGTCTAATCTTTTGCTACTTCCTACAATTGGGATGGTTCTACCCATGTTGCTTGCTAATGAGTCTCTTGGATGACATTTAAATGCATATGTACTTTCATTATCTGAATAGTTAGGGGGTTCCATTGGCAAAGAATTCATATTTATTTCCTCTGGTGTTAATTTCGATTCAAAAGAAGTACTGAATTCAAAACCGGGTGGAGGCGGTAACAATTTTCCATTCTGATCACGCAACTCTTGATTTGTTGTTCCCATATTATTGTTACTGCTATTACTGCTACTGTTTGTTGAACGTGGAATAAAATCTGAATGTTCGTCCTCTATATCATTTTCATCCTCAGCTCCACTTTCTAATAATGTATCTTGACCATAATTTTCATATGATGGAGGTGGTAATTTCATACCATTAATTTTACCATACCCCCATTTCTTAACATTTGCCTCAATATAGACAAAACCATAAGTACCAAAATTGACATGAATTCTACAAGGAATATTAGCACCAATGATTGGATATAAATATTTAAATTTCCAACCGCGGATATGACCACCTACGGATTTTTCACTTAATTTTTTACCATTTCTAGTGAAAAAGACAGTACCACTTCTTGTTCTATAACCTATACCGATAACATCACCTTTCTGGAAAGATGGGAACAAATGTTGTAAATGTGTCTCCAATGCAAATGAATCATTTAATCTACGTGCCCCCGTGGAATCGTATGATACAGAATGATGATGTCTACCAGGTAATCTAAAATACGGATAAGGTGAAGTACTTAAACCGAATGAAATAAGTTCATTATTTTGAGCCTTCACATTACCTGCATTGAAATCTTCAATAGATTCTTCGATCGATGATGAACCATCTATTGACTGTGCAGTTGTGGCAGTAGCGGTGGCATTGTTGGTGGCAGTGGTATCATCTTCCTGTGTAGCGGCAGGGACTGGTTGTATTGTAGTATTGTTTAAAGAATTGTTTATCTTACCGTCGCTTGTATTAACTTCGAATATTTTGAATTCACAATAATAAACTCTATTTAAGCATGGAATAGGTAAATTTGTTGTTACTGATGCATCGTAATTATAATTTAAGAAAGATATTTCATTTTTATTTTCGACTAAAATTGTATCATTAGGTAAATTTGAGTCCGGTTCGAATTCCCATGCATTTGCACCTTCTTCTTCAATAAATTGTTTAGTTTGTTCATTTATTATAGGGTCGATGATTTCATTCCCCTGAGAGTCTGTTGTATTATAACTCACTAATATTGGAGGATTATTTCTAATATATTCTTCACCTTGTCTATAATAAAATTGTTCCTCGGGTGATAATAAACTAATCTTATCCTGTAAATCATCCTGATTATCTAGAATAGTTGGCCATCTTAAATTCATATTTTCAATCAACCTAGCGTTTCTATCAGAATCATGATCTCCACGTGTCAATGATATCCTTGTGTGTCTTGAACCATTATTACCATTTAATCGATCTGATCCACCAACGAGACGGTTCAATATAAATTTCACAATCAGATATATCAAGCATACCAATAAATACATTAGAAACATTGTACCTACAGAGAATAACATTATACTTAAATCAAAATCTTCTTCATCTGGATAATCACCTGTCTGTAACGCATCTCTAATCTCTAATGGTATCACATTAGCATATGCCTGCCGACTCCCACCGCATAGAAAGATATATATTATAGGTATTAAAGCATTCAACATATCTCAGTTTATTATATTTGCTTTATATTTTTCTGTTATAGAGATAGCGTATATTCGATACTTGTACTAATACTTATCACTTCTACGTGTCTCCCCCCCCAGTTTATAAATCATTCCATTCTTTATATAAAAAACGTCCATTAATAATAAATTCATTAATTACACATTTCCGCCCTATCTATCAATAACAGAACCGGAACAGAATTATTACTATCATCATAATTATTCCGCAATGCGAGTGGAAACAAAAAGAGAAGAAAGGGATTTCCTCGCAAACCGCACGAATTGCTTTTTATTTTCTCTGGTGGTTGTTTTCCTGTGATACTGCGCAGTTTGCTCAGATCAGCACGCAGCTGTGGGCCGCTTTTCTTTTCATTTCCATTCCCGTGGCATTTTAGTGGCTGGGCTGGGTGGCACAGCACAGTCACAGTCACAGTCACAGTCACCTTGTACGGCCCGCCAGTTACACTCCTGTACAGCGTAGAATGTCCGAAGTTTTGAAGAAGGTGCCGCAGCAGCGGCGGCTGTTGTCGTTGTTGTAGTTCCGTTCCGTCTATTTCTTTGTTATTATGTGCTATTAAGTATTGACAATGATATATATATATATATATGTAGAGGATTGATTAGGATAGATCGAATCTGGCACCTGAATGGATAGAATACAACAACTTCTCTCTCAGGGTCTCTTTGTCTCGATAATCTGGTAACTTCAATAGATTGACACATGTTGACGCAGTAGGTAATCGTGTAATATCGTTACCTGCATTACGTATACCAAATTTGGGATCTAATGTTTTGAACCCTTGTAATGGTGCCTTTGGTACAGATGTAACAAATTTTAATAAATCACACCGTTCCTCTGAGGTCATCTCTTTTAGAATCTCCCAAAAAAATGTGATTGTCTTATCGGTGGGTTCATATCCACCATACTCTGTATTTTGTTTCAATTCTTCAATATTGATATCCTTTTTACCACCAGAAATCAACATCTCTAATTCCTCAGGGTTGAACATCTCTAACCATATTGGTGGGATCATTATACTTAATCCATTATGGAATGCAGTCACTGCAGAATATAAGGATGAATCCAATTTATATTTAGCAATTAAGAAAATGTATTTTAATAATGTTCGTGGTAAAACTTTTATTGAACTACCACCACTAACTAATTCAATAGTCTTGTTTGGATCATCTGGATCGGTAATTTCAAGTCTTAAATCCATCGATTCGACTGTCTCTGGATCTGTCACTCTTGCAAGTTTAGTTAAACTAGAATAAAGTGTACTATCAAGAGTAGCTAAATCATCAAATGTACTCTTAAATGAATTAGAATAATTTAATAATTTCTTAAGGAAAAATGGTGCAAAATCAATATCTATCAATATATGTTCATATAGACATTTACCAACAATTTTACCCAAAAATGATAGTTGTTCCAATTTTTGAGGATCTCGAGTAGGTTTAGGGTATAATTGATATTGTTCATTAGCCATAAATAAATCATATTTGGAATCCTTAAATCCTTCATTTGCAACACTCGTTAAAAATTCCTTAGTGACACCACCACCATCAATCCCTTCCTCGGGACCAAATTCATTGATAAATTGTACTTGTAATCCAGATTTAAACGCTTCACCTTTATTATCATACGCAGACATTGCATCCCCCAATATATTATCACGAGATATGGTTGCTGTCCATTTGTTTGATCCGCCTTGTGGCAGAAATGCATTCATCATAACCATATTACGATTGGTACTATCTATCCCTAAATCTTGTCTATCTATATTAATCAACATATAAAAAATTTCAATTCTATCATTAAAATGAATGAAAAATGGTACTCTCATCAATATTTCAAATTTTTTAATTAATTTCTCAGGTATATTTCTATTAGACCAATTAGAAATCATTTGTTCCATTAATTGTGATTTAGCATCCTTACGTTCTTCAGATATCACTTGTGTAAGATCAGAATAATGATTATCAAATTGAACGTCCTTCTTATAAACTGAATTGAATTCATCCAACAATTTATAAATTGTAGTCCTTTTAAAGATATCATCATCGATTGTCCAAAATTTAGTATCCTCTTTCCCGGAACAAAAATGAATACGAGAATCACGTACATAGATATTCTTTAATAAATCAATTGCTTTATCAATGGTTGTATCTCTATCAGACAGTGGTCTCTGCCACAGGGAATCAAATATAAAATCCTTTAACAGAATTGAAAATTTCCTAATTGTTGGAATCGCTATTGTCGCTTGTACTCTAAATAATTCAGAATCATTAGTTAGTAACAAATGAAATTTTAATAATTCAATGGATAATCTTAGTGAATCCATACCTGGTTCCATTACTCCAAATTTTGTTGTATTTTGAAATAGGGAATCAAAAGTCTTCGTGCACAGTTCTTTATTCCCAAGGTATAACACTAGTAATTCATTCTCATATCTAACCTTTTGACTACCACAGATTTGAAGGGATAGTATTAATGCGGATAATGGGACATGTCCACTAACTACCTCATTGATTAATTTTAAAGTGAACGAAGATTCAAATAGTTCTGAAACCCTTAAACCTTGGAAATAATGTATATTTGTATCATCGAGATCCCTATAATATTGTAATAACTGGAAAATTTTCTCTTCTATATATTCCATATCTAAATCCTCAACAGTATGTAAATAACATAAATGGAGGAAAATAGTCTGTAATTCAGATTGAGGCATCATTTCGTCAATGTCAGGTAATAATTTTAAACTTGCAAAGAGAATCATCAATGTGTCCACTGATTTACTCTCAAACCGTGTGTCCAACTGAACGGAGAAGATAATTGGTATAGTAGTAGCAAGTACATAACTTGATGATTGATCCCTTAATGTTTTGAAAAATGTATATATGTAATCATTTGATAAGAAATCAAATTCTCTATTATCCTTCATAAGATTTAATAGAGCAGTAGATAATAGGAATCCATCCCTTAATTCTTTAAAATTGATTAATCCAAGACATTCCTCTAATATATCCGGTTGGCAGTGTGCTACTAATAAATAGAGCGACTTATCATTAATTAGCCTACAAGGATAATTCGAATAATGTGACCTATATTTGTTCAACAACCTTTTCAATTGCTCCAAAGGTATGAAATTTAATAACTGTTTACCAAATACTGGGAACAAATGAATATCTCTATCGGGTGTGTCATTCATCAAATTCTTCGAAAAGTCAGGGTATTCATTCTGGAAGAAATATCGAATCGCTAACTGCTTTCTAATATTTCTTTGGATCAGGAGTGCAGCACTATTATCTCTACGTTCTTCAGCTCTCCTAATTCTTTCCCTCTCAGCTTTAGCTAAAAGGTCTCGTTTCGATGTTCTGGTTTTTGAACCTAAATTGATATTTCTTCTCTTTGTATCGCCTGTAAAGTTAAACATCCTTTGACAGTATATTGTATAAAAACCACTAATATTTGTAAAATAGCGCTATGTTCACTTAATCGCAACGTAAATTGCAAATGGAGGGAGGGTGTTGTAGTTATTCTAATTATGAATCGATGATGTCTTCCTGTTATGTAATAAGTAAAAAAGGAACTTCACTGAAATTTCACACACTATGGGTTTTTCTCTTCAATAAGCGGAACACACATTGATCGCAGATTTCCCACACAGAACAACCGATGCCATTCTTTTACTGGGAACAAGAAGACAACCAGACTATCGATGGTGGTGGTAATCATGGAAATTACAACTCATTGGTGACGAATGTATGGTTACTTGTTTGATCTTCCTTGATAATGATGGTTTATATACACCATTGTGAAGTTTAACGCTATTTGAGCATATAGACATGTATCCCACTATACAGAATTATATATATATGTGTGTGTGTATGTATGTATATATGTATATATGTATATATGTATGTGTATGTACAATCCTGAAGTATTTGTATCTTTCGAAATTTATGCAACCTACGACATCTACTTGCCAGTCAGAAATCACAAACAGCCAATACGTGCTATTATTTTATATTACATGCAAAAAGTAATGACAACTTAATACCGATGTAGCATAATTCGCATCACGTTGTCTTTTTCTTCTTGGTAGCCTCTGCAACTAATTCTTCAAATACTTGGGCTTCCTCTTGTTCAGTCTTGGTTCTATAGGCATTTTGGAATACTTTACCAAGAATCTTTAACGCTTCAGCTCTTCTGACTCTGGTTTGTAATGGTACAGCTTCATCCTCAAGAACTTTACTTACTACACTCTTCAATGTTGACATGATTTCAAATTTCGATCCGTGCCATGCCGCAGATAACACTTTACCCATTAGTAATTGTTCTTGTTCTGCCATTTGTTCAGGTGTAGGTTTAATCTGTTCATTACCATTCTTATCTAGCAATGGGGTATCATTTTCATTGGCTTCCTTCATTTTTTCTAATTCTTTCATTGTATTTTGTGCATCTAATGCAGCAGATACAGTTCTCAATGTATCCATTACTAATCCACCTTTAGCCTTCATGGAATGATACATCCCACCAAAACCAAAGAAATTTTGTGAACCTAAAAATATTCTTGCTTGTTCACAATATATATCACCTATCGTATGTAAGATATCCAAACCAAAGGATTCCATCTTTAATAAATTTGCTTCTTCTTCGAATTTCTTTTGGAACGATTGTTTACAGGCATCATCATATACACTTTCGGTTAGGATGGATAATCTTTCAGTTAACGTTTTACTTAGAGCCTCGACCATCTTTTCTTTCTCCTTAGCCTGTTCTTCCTCATAAAGTTCAAGCTTAGTCTTCTTCTTTGGTTTCTCCTCTGTAGAAGTTGAAACTTCAGCCTTGGTTCCATCTGATGTTGCTAGGGTGGTTCCTGATGTGCTGCCTTCCGTTGCGGTAGCTGCTGTCTTGGTTTCTCCATTAGTTTCACTGGTTTCAGTTGTAGATGAGCTATTTTTGTTTTTAGCCTCTTCTTCTTCTTTCTCTCTTTGTTTATCCAATTCATCTTCGGCTGTCAATTCTTCTGTCTTTTGCAGATTCTTTAATAATTGTAATTCACCAATATATGACGCAAAAGCTTCACCACCAAAGATGACTGAGAACTGTTCTGCAGCATCTTCAAACCCACCTTGTGGTACAGCCTCTTTTTTCCCAAATTTATCATATTTTGATCTTAATGCATCATCACTTAGTACTTGATACGCTTCAGATATAGCCTGAAACCTTTCTGTAGCAGTTGGATCATCTGGATTTTTATCAGGATGTTCTTGAATAGATTTCTTTCTGTATGCCTTCTTGATCTCTACCGCCGTTGCGGTAGCTGAGACCCCAAGTAAATCGTAATATGTAGAATCTACAACCATTTGATATCGGTATTACCTGGTTATTATCGGAATGTGTCCTTATTTAGCTTGACACAGGATAATTAATATAACTAAATGTTCGATAGGAATATAAGATTTAGCAAAATATTAGAGACGCCGATGAGTATCTGTTATTGATTTGTATTATAAAGGTAGCTGCTTGTTGCTGTTGTGCTATCACAGAATTTGACAACGTCTTCATTTCTTCGTCTGGAGATTGAATCGCTTCGTTGTTAGATTTCGTTTTCCTTTTACTATGCGGATGCCTTGAACAAAGATCGTACCACATATAATAAATAGCCTTTGTAGTTAAACAACTGTCAATTAAATATATCTAATTGAGTCAAACCTTATATTAAATATGATTGAATTTCACAGACTTGACAATTATTTTTGCTATTTAGTTATATATTAAGGACTGAAATGTCGCTATTAAGTTTTTTTGGCAGGCCTCATTTTTATATATTATGGGTATGGAGAATCATTAATGTATTGAGTATACACACATTCTTTCAAGCTGACGAATTTTGGCAGTCACTAGAACCAGCCCATGTTAGGGTATTTGGATACGGACAGTTGACATGGGAATGGGAATTAGGGATCCGTGGTTATCTATTTCCTTTTTTAATTGAGATTTGTTACAGGATAATTAAAATTGTCACCTCAACAACAGGCGACCTCTGTCATATCGATGAGAAGTTATTGTCAACAATTGAATATTACGGTGTGTTGTTTGGACCAAAGTTGTTAATGGCTACCATTTCTGCTATAGGTGAATATCATATGATTCTTCTGGTAAGAAAAGTATACATATTATCAATGAGACCCCACAGAAGTGATGATAAAGAAAATACAGATGGCAATAATAACTCCGATCATTACTATTGTACTTTAGAACAATTGACACTGGTTGCCAATATTATATCTATGACTAATTTCTTTAATTGGTTTGCGATGACTAGAACCTTTGTGAATTCATTCGAAATGGCATTGACGAGCATCGCATTATGTTATTGGGATTGGACAGGAGGTTCATACGTTAATTCAAGAGCATTCTCATTTTCATTATTTTGGGCTTTAATGGCATGTTTTGTCAGAGTTTCCAATGGGTTAATATGGTTCATATTGGGTGGATTTTTAATTCTCTCGATTTTAAAAAGAAGAGAGTTTTCGAAATTTGGCACATTATTCAAGAAAATTATTGGAATTTTCTTAATTGTATTTACTATTAATGTTGTTTTAGATTATTATTTCTATGGTTATTTAATATTCCCAATTTTCAGATTCTTGAAATTTAATTTTACAAGTCCATTATCTCAATTTTATGGTACAGCCCCATGGAATTTCTATTTATTCCAAGGTATTCCGATTTTAACTGGGTCTGCATTAATTCCGTTGTTATATGGGATGCGTCATTCGTTATCATCAAGAACAACTAGTGAAATAATGTATGCACCATTTGTTCAAATGAAATTCGTAGTGTTATTAAATATTATCATATTTTCAACATTGGCACACAAAGAATTTAGATTCATTTATTCATTACAACCATTATTTTTAGTTATTGCTACTTTTGGATATCATAAGATAAGATTAATTCTATCAAGTTGGTCAAAGGTACTTAATATTGTCACAAGTTTGATTGTAGGTGCCACAATGTTAGGTGCTGTTACAATGAGTATGTACCACGAATCTGGTGTGATATCGGTTGTTGAATATTTACATGAAATACCACATATTGAAAGTGTCGGATTTATCATGCCATGTCATTCAACCCCATGGCAATCACATTTGCACAGAAATGACATTAAGGATTTATGGTCCATTTCATGTGAACCACCAATTCATTTATTAGATGACCCAGAGGCAAGTTATAAATTAAAAAATTATATGGATGAAAGTGATTATCTATATGATGATATGCCTAAATTCTTGAAGGCTCATATGGTCGATCACAAAGGTAGCCAAGACACTGACGTGCATGAATGGCCACAATATTTGGTGATATTCCAACATCTGGATGATAAACTCATGCACGATTATTTGAAGGCTTCTACGTATATCGAGGAGAAGAGATTCTTTAACTCACTAGGACATTGGGACAGTAGGAGAGCTGGTGATGTTATTCTGTTTCATAAATCATCGAGTAAATAATTTTAAATATATATTATAATGATAACAAATAAATAACGAAGTCCCTCCAGTGTCATTCATATATATTGTGATCGCTTTATAGCCCTCGTAACTAAATGTGCCAATAACTTTGATCACAGAGCGAGAACCGAAATTAGTTTCAAGAGATCCATTCAATTGAATTAACAAGAAAAGAAACTGCTATGTGAAAAATATTATTAGGAAATAGCTGTTTTAATATAACCAAACTTGAATATATAAATGGAAAATGTTAGTTCGTGGGTGTGGTTTGAGAGGTATACCGACAAAACTACCTGCAATAAGACTCTTACCGAGATGGTACAAGAGATTCTACTCTGAGAATAATAATTCAACAGTACTGAGTGACGATGATACTCTTCATAAAAATGAATTACCATTGGTACTTATAAAGAAGGCAGAAGAATATAGTAAAGAGTTTATTGATCTAGAGAAGAGACTAACGAAAGGTGAGAATTTCAATGTAGATGATCAGAAACGATTTGCTAAATGTTCCTCAGTGGCCGAAACCCTAAAAACATATGAGGAATCTCTATCAGAATTAAGAGAATTAGAGGAGATGATTAATATGGATCCGTCGTTGAAAGACGATGCGGCAAAAGAGATTGCTATCAAGACTCCAAGGTTTAATGAACTATCCAGTAGTCTATTAGGGAAATTATTACCAGTGC
>PPOO01000938.1:77215-89765 GCA_003708545.1 Maudiozyma turicensis
TTGCTGATAAACCTTGTTTAGTAGAATTGAGACCTGGTGTTGGTGGTATAGAAGCCATGATATTTGCACAGGACTTAGCATCTATGTACATGAATTATGCTCACATCCATCGTTGGAAACATCATATTATATCTCAGCAGGTTAATGAAAGTGGATCTGGTATTCTAAGTGCTGTTATAAGCATAGACCAACCTGGTGCATATGATAGATTGCGATTGGAGGCAGGTGTCCACAGAGTTCAAAGAATTCCTGCGACTGAGACGAAAGGTAGAACACACACATCAACAGCAGCAGTTGTAGTATTGCCTCAATTGGGGGATGATTCAGAGAAGACAGCAGACGCATATGAACGTACATTTAAACCAGATGAAATTAGAATAGATTTTAAGCGTGCCAGTGGTAAAGGTGGGCAACATGTTAATACAACAGATTCTGCAGTTCGTTTAACTCATTTCCCATCTGGTATTGTGATATCTATGCAGGATGAAAGATCTCAACATAAAAATAAGGCTAAGGCATTTACATTATTAAGAGCTCGATTAGCTGAAAAAGAACAGCAAGAAAAAGAAGCAGCAGGTATTGCAGCTAGAAAGGAACAAGTTAATAGTACAGACAGATCTGATAAAATCCGAACTTACAATTATCCACAAAATAGGATTACCGATCATAGATGTGGTTTTACCATACATGATATTCCCGGTGTGATGGCGGGGGATAAGTTAGATGATATTATCGATGCCACAAGAACTTATGACACTGAGCAAAAAGCAAAAAATCTAATTGTGGATTAAAGTTGAAATAATAGTAGAAACAACATTGACAAAGTTTGCCGATGTGTATGTATATTAAGGTCATTAGTCACTGCTATACCATATCGGAAAGAATATTTTATAAGAGTGTACCTACTTATTGCTTGAAGATTGCTGCTGGAATCATGTAACATAAATAACTGTAAATAACAATAGTATATATTCAATATAAGCACAAATGATCAACCTACCTAACAGTCATTCTTCATCTTTAATAATCATGCTGTTAGGTCTCTCTCGGACAAAGCCTCGATCCGATATTATTGTCATTCATTAATTAGGGCTGAAAATTTCGGTCGAATGCTTTGGCACATCTCAGCCGGCAAAAAAAGGAACGTCATCGTATAGTACAATAGATAATAGGAAAGCCTCCGTCGGTTCTCATTGCGAACTACATATATATAAGGAACGTTGGAAACTATCAATCGATAGATCAGTTATTTGTGACAGGGAACATAAGTTGTTGGTACAGTGACAAACTAATTTACTGGATAATAAGAAAAGAAGCTCATATTCAGATGCTCGATGAGTACCGACTTATGTATCAGTTCCAGAGACCCTCAGATTTTATTTCATAATAGGTCTGCTTTGAAAATAGGTGAGTTAGATAGATATATTATAATATACGATTTATATGAAGGTGAGAAATTGCCTGATGATTTAACATTGGATTCACTTTGGGTTAGAGTTAAAAATGTGGAGGCTTTATCGTATCGGGCTGCATATCTAATGGGACCGTTTCTGCTATATTGTGATTTAAGAACAGGAGCATATCATCATTCTCAAAATATATATGCTTCTGTTGATCAGCCACAATTCGAATCGAATTTACAGTCTCAACAACAGAGAGTCGCTGAATTATCATTACACAGAATACAGAAAAAATATGTATGGACTTTGGATATTGTCAGTCAGGTACTATTTTCAACGAATACAGCCGTTCACTATGAAGTTGATATTAGTAATTCCAAAAGAATGTTAGAAATGCCAGGAAGTTCGGATTTGATACCTAGCATGGAGACTTTCTGTCCCAGAATGAAGGTATCTAAAATGACTACACCTGATATTTGGAAACTTCCTCAACAGATCATATCCGCAAACAAGAAAAAACATTTAGTGATTTTAACACATGGTTTACATTCAAATGTGTCAACGGATATGGCGTATATTCAAGAACAAATTTATAAGATGCAGGAATCCAATTCTGATGAGCAATATGTTGTGGACGGGTATACGAAAAATGTATGCGAGACTGAAAAGGGTATCAAATATTTAGGTAGACGTGTAGCAGAATACATTGTTAATGAATTATATGATGATTCTGTAAGTAAAATATCCTTTGTTGGTCATTCATTAGGTGGCTTGATACAGGCTTTTGCAATTGTTTATTTAGCAGCTAAATATCCGTGGTTTTTCAAAAAAGTACAACCTATAAACTTTATCACATTGGCGTCACCTTTGTTAGGAATTGTAACAGATAATCCATCATATATTAAAATATTGTTATCGTTGGGAGTAATAGGTAGGACTGGCCAAGATCTTGGACTACAACCAAGCGGTTCGCGAAAAGAACCGCTTCTGTATCTATTATCTGGAGAGCCCTTAAGATATATATTATCAATGTTTGTTAGGAGAACAATATATGCAAATGCTATTAATGATGGGGTTGTACCATTATATTCGTCGTCATTACTTTTCATTGACTACGATGAAACGCTGAAGAAATTGAAAACTTTGGAGAACATTGTTCAGGAAAATATTCTAGCACCAAATGATGTGAAGTCACTCCAAGAAACTGCTACTTCATCTTTTACCAAGATTTGGAGTATATTGAATCCTAATCATATCTTACAAAGTTCAACTAGCATTCCGAAGGTATCGTTGTTGGAGACTGCTTCTTCCATTCTACTACCTCCTGATCCTGATATGACATATATCACAAGGCCAAGTTCCCGTTATTCCGTTATTGTCCATGATAAACTGTACACGGAGAGCGATTTGCCTGATGAGGCTAATAATGAAAGTATAACATTGACCACTAGTAAAAATATTTTGTTGCAGGCGTTTGCAGTGGGTGATGGGGAACGTAAAAGGTATCAGAAATTAGAAGAATTAATTGCCCGTAGATGGCATAAAGGAATGACTTGGAGAAAAGTTGTGGTTGCCTTAAAGCCTGATGCACATAACAATATAGTGGTCAGAAGAAGATTTACAAATGCTTATGGCTGGCCTGTTATTGACCATTTAATCGCGAACCATTTTGATCAGGACAGTTTACCAATATCAAACAGTAACAAACTGAACATACAGTCTACTCTCGATACAGCAGACCTTTCATGGATTCTGGAAAATGATGAAAGCAGTGTTTTTGATCAAGGACCCACGGGTATGATTTCTTCTGTTAACGATATGTTCGATGCTATTTCGAAGAGAACATTTGCGAATATAAATAATTCAATACAAGAAAATGAATTAGATCGAGAAGACGACGTGGTACGATATGAAGAGAAGAATATTGATCTATTCGGTTAGAATCATATTCTACAAATAATTTATAAAGTTCATCTATAATCAATATTCATGCATTTACTTAAAAGAACTCTATATGATATTATTTAGTAATATTCTGTACAAAGCATCTTGGATTTCAGAATCTTCTAAGTACTCGATAGAAAGAGTCTGCTTAAGATCTGAAAATTCACCATTCTTGATATAATTCTTGTCGGTGAATTTCTGTGAATTATCGTTATATTTTAGACGCAATATTGTCAGTATTTCATTAAACGAGTTGTACTGGTAATTGCTAAAATTGTCCGGTAAATTCAAGGCATCAATGACTGTATTAAAATCAGTTTCAAATTGACAAAGACCCTGTTCATTGAACTTATTTAATTTCAAGATTGATTCGATAAAATAGTTCGTCAATCTATTAACTGTTTGATTTTTAACGTTCAAATTTATTTCATATGGTATTTCGATGGAATCAAAATTAGAAATGACTCTTTTCAATAAAGTGATACAATTAACTACTTCTGCTGTAGGGGCAATGCTTTCCTCACTACTAGTCTCAGTGTTTATCCATGTATTAATTTTAAAATAATTTTGTAAAGAATCCTTAATCAATTTTTGCATTCTATGAATGATTGAATTCTGTAAATCATCCTCCATATTTAATCTATAAGAATTTAATACATCTTGAAAAATTGAAACATATCTCTTGGATTCACTTTCATTAACTAGTTTTGTAAGCTCAACAAAAATAAATTGTTGTGAGATTTCATATATTTTGGTTTGAACAACGTGCAGTATCTCTAATTTTGTCATTGTTTGAAATAATTCGTCCATTTTTGTGTGTTTCTCGTCCAAAGAGTCTGTTTTCATAACGTAATCAAGGTATTCGGACGACAATTGTAGGAAAATTTGTGAACAAGTCTTCAACTTCAGTTTATTCAATTCTGTATATTCTAAACCATAGAAAGGTTCCAAATAATCATATACTTTTTTTAGTAATTTACAGAAATTTTGTGCAGAATGTGGTAGCTCTTTTTGCGAACTTGTTATAGCTTCGTATTGCTTCTTAGATGCTAGAATTTCATATTGGAGCCATTTGTTCCAACTCTCATCTGACACCAATGAAATGAGTCCCTTTCCGCGATAGAAGTATTGACTTGCTATATTTTTATCAGTGGTAATAATTTGTGACACTAGGGCTATGAAAGTTTTGATGTCATTCTGCAGTAAGGTTGAGTTTATCTTCTTTCTGATTGGATCCAAAATATGAGTAATGAATTCTTCGTGTATTATTTGTTTTGTTAAGCCTATAGACTCATCTTCGAATACAGCGATGCATTTGTATAAATTGTTTTTCAGATAGTCATTCAAGAACTTA
Organism: Maudiozyma turicensis; assembly: GCA_003708545.1. Lineage (NCBI taxonomy): Eukaryota > Fungi > Ascomycota > Saccharomycetes > Saccharomycetales > Saccharomycetaceae > Maudiozyma > Maudiozyma turicensis. The sequence goes on from PPOO01000938.1 coordinate 81,914, forward strand.
AAGTATAGATTAATAGTGGATGAATCGTTGTGGAAATGATAAGTGAATCTAATCTTGAAATTATTAGAGAGTGATAAGAAATTCCACATTACTACATTTTGAGGATTGAAATATAGTTTTGTTGATTTATAAAGCAATGACGAAGTTTTGTTTAATTTTTCAACAGTTTCTGAATCGGATAATGAGAAATTCTGTGTGTCCCATTTCGAGTTAAAGAGAAATTGATTGTAATCAATAGAAACATACTCTGCATATCTCGATACAATTCTCTTATCGAATGTATCCAATGTTAAAGTTAGGAGAGGATTGTCGATCAATATTTTGCTGTCAGCAATGTCCTTCAGATTTTCATGCAAGATTGCAATATCATAAAATGATAAATCTTGAACATTTTCTTGGCTCAATTTGTCAACATCGTGTTTCAGTTTTTCTAGTTCTTTTGTTTTGTTATCAATTAGATTTTTTTCGTTAAATGATTGTTCTAATTCATCAAATACCTTTAAATAACCGAATTCATTTCTTAATTGTTGGATATCTGAAACTTGCTTGCATTCTTGAATTCTCTCGGCAATATTCTTGTAAAGTGCAGTCTTTTCAGAATCTGACAAAATCTTTTGTTGAGCTTTATTTAGTTCAACCGCCAATGCCGATCTTTCTGTATCTATGATCCCAATTTCAGAATCGATATTTAGTAGATCATCAATATTACTTAACATTATGAAGCCTTTCTTATTATAGTTAGGTCTTATACTGAATTTGGAATTAAATATATTTATGATATTAAAACCAGAACTACGTGAATCGTTAAATGTCTGTTCTTTTCTGAAGTTTGTTTTCCTATGTAATTGCACTTATTCTGAAGTTTCCTGTTTACAGTGTCTCTAGCTTTCGCTAAACCACGTAGAGATAATTCGTCTTGATTTTAGTCGCGTCATTGTGCCCTAAGCAATTTTCCCGGAGAGAGCTAGGGCTGGCTGAGTTTCTTAAAATATGTGTCACAACTTAAAATAGTGTCTGCAATACATAATAAATATTTCATTTGGTAATTATATTTGCCAACACAGAGTCTGTGATACTTTTCCTCCTTTAATTAATGTGTTAAAAACTGAAAACCTGTTACACATCAATCAATAATCTGGTTAAAGCAGGCATAAACTATAATGACACAAAATTCAAGTATAATATTCATCAGCATACTATTATTTACAAGCACGGTTTCAGCTGTCACTATGGAAAAAGTTCTAACGTCAACCAAAAACTACAACCCCGAAAGTGAGTTGTCTGCTTTGAAAATATTTTTGCCAGCTGTGAAATATGCTCCGTTACAGGAACCTATGAACGAATATTGTTTTATTTTAAATACTACTTTTAATATTAACAATGATAATCTAGTTTTCACAATAACTATCAAGGATAAACCACAAGAGGACTATGGTTATTTACGATATGGAGAAAACAGCGAAATTAAAGGGAAGCAATCTGTTGATTTTTTACTTTTAGGAGTCTTCTCTAAAGATTTATTTCGTTTTAGAAGAGGACTAAAAAAAGGTGAAACTAATATTCTAATATCACCAAATGAGGAAACCTTATTTAAACTGTGTCTTCATAACTACGTATACGACGGATCTTGGAATTCTCACGATATCGACAAATATATAACAATCAATGTGTCAAGATTCGAGCAATATCAGAATCGGGCATCCCGTTTTGTTGCCTCTACATACCATGGAAGAGTATTTGAAAATATTGAAGAAATTGGGAGGAAGATTACTGGTATTACTGGTAATAAAGGTTATAAAAAATTGATTAAGATTGAGGAGGACCGCCGAAATAAAAATGAAAACACCTTTGACAAACTTTTATATGCAATGATTATATACACATGGGTAGTTTTAGTCTCTGGTGTACTACAGGTCCTGGTAATTAAGAGGTTGTTGTTAATTTGAATAGATACATATCAATCACATCTTCTTAATTCACTCTATGTGTCATCTAAATTATTCAAAATAGACATGACACTAGGGCTTAACCGAAACCCTATTTTACGTTTTCCGCGCTTCATCAACTTTCTTTTTTTTGCAGTAGTCGAACTGTGAAAAATTTCACGATGAGGGCAGACTAATACAAATTATAAGGACTGATTATTAAGACACCATATAGCTAAGGAGACACATCTACTAATTATTTGCTATTCATTGAAACAATACCTAAAATTTAAGCCTGTGACTTTCCGATATAATCAAACACTCAAAGTTTATCTTTACGGCACAATTATCCCACTATGACATTATCCGTTGCAGAAAAATCATACCTATACGATGCATTGGCGTCCACTCCATCAATTAGGCCAGATGGTAGATATCCATACCAGTTTATGCCTATTGAAATATATACAGATTTCTTACCAAGTTCCAATGGTTCATCAAGAATAATAGCCAGTGATGGTAGTGAATGTATTGTAAGTGTTAAGGCAAAAGTTGTTGACCATACATCCGATGATGACCTTTTACACATAGAAATTGATATTGCTGGGGAAAGAGATGATGCTTTAATTACTGAAAGTTGCACATCCTTATTTAATAAACTATTGAAAAATATTGATATGAAGAAATTACAATTAACAAAGAAGTATAGTTTTAAATTATTTATTGACGTTTTAGTTATCTCATCTAATTCAAATCCTGTCTCATTAATTTCGTTTGGTATATATTCTTCTTTAAACTCAACGTCATTACCTAAATTGGTCTCAAATTTCGATGATTTGGAAGTTGAAGAATTGCCAATGTTCCATGATTATGATTTAGTTAAATTGGAAGTGGTTCCACCATTAGTCTTTGTATTAGGTATAGTTAAAAACAATATATTCATAGATCCAGCAGCAAGCGAATGTGAAGTGGCAAATAATGGTCTGATAATAAGTTGGACCAATGGTAAAATTATTGCTCCTATCAGAACATTAGCATTGAATGATACCAATACGAAGGGTTTCAATCCAAATCTGATTCAAGAAGGTATAAAATTAGTAGAGAAGTACGCTTCTGATATAGCATCTGCATTGCAAAATATATAGTTAATAATGTGACATATAAGAATATATAAATGAACAACATTTTATTACTGGTTGATCCTTTATAATCAGATGATTTAAAATGAATGGGACATATTGGTGACTGCTATCTGGGTGTCCGGATGCTTCTCGTAATTTTTCCAAACTGTTGTCATTTTCTTATGAAAATTTCAGTTTTTCTCGAAAAATGATAATTGCAATATCTCCGAAATTATGAGCAATCAGAGAAACGCGGGAGAGAAACGGCGCGAAATTAATGAAATACTTAAAAATATCTGAAATTTTCAGTTTGGTACTTTTCCAAGAGACAATTTTCGCAGAACATTCTGAAATGTCCGTTTTCATACGGTCCTAGGCTAATATACTGTAAGGCTTTATCTCGCTTCATTATGTGATGAGTAAAGACAAAACTTAGCGCATCAAAGAATAATCTGCATTTCCACAGTGAAATTTTCAATTGAACATTACCAAATCTATTGACTGTCTTACTATTCTAAGTAAATATCCTAACAGTATCACCATAGTAAGATTAGGAAACTGAATGAGACTTGTAGTTTCAGGCCAACTAAAAGCAATTGAATTAAAAGAAACAGCTCTTTTTTTATAATTACTATGTAATATTATATTTGTTCTTGTTTTATAAAAAATATCTCAGCAGACTAAACCCAAGATGAAGTACATTCAAACTGAACAATCCATTGCTATTCCAGAAAAGGTCACTGTTGCCATCAAGTCCAGAGTTGTTAAGGTTACTGGTCCAAGAGGTACTTTAACCAAGAACTTAAAGCACGTTGATGTTACTTTCAACAAGATTGACAACACTTTAATCAAGGTTACTGTTCACAACGGTGACAGAAAGCACGTTGCTACTCTAAGAACTGTTAAGTCCTTAATTGACAGCATGATCACTGGTGTCACTAAGGGTTACAAGTACAAGATGAGATACGTTTATGCGCATTTCCCAATCAACGTTAACGTCGTTGAAAACGATGGTAAGAAATTCATCGAAATCAGAAACTACTTAGGTGACAAGAAGGTCAGATTAGTTCCAGTCAGAGAAGGTGTTGAAATCGAATTCTCCACCACTCAAAAGGATGAAATCGTCTTATCTGGTAACTCTGTTGAAGAAGTTTCCCAAAACGCTGCTGACATTCAACAAATCTGTAAGGCTAGAAACAAGGATATCCGTAAGTTCTTAGATGGTATCTACGTTTCCTCCAAGGGTAACGTTGTTGAAGAATTATAAATGGATAAAGTAAAATAAATAATCATTTTTTATTATTTCTATATATCGATAAAATTTTTCTAATAATATAACATAACATTACAAATATCAAAACACATCCATATTCGTTTTCTTTTTTTTACAGATGTCTATTTTGATATGAAAATATCTTAGAAATGAATCATAACGATTTGGAAAGCATCATCTATACATAATATATAATACAGTAAATTATAAACAACATTTTTTTTGTTTGTTTTTGTTTGTTATACTTAATGAGTTATACTTCTAGCGTAATCTCTTGACTTTTGAATCAATAGAGCATCAGCTAATACTAATGCAGTCATGGCCTCAACAATTGGAATGGCACGTGGAGTAACAGCTGGATCATGTCTACCCTTAGCAGCTAGGATACCATCGGCACCGTCGTAAGTAGCGGTATGTTGTTCTTGAGAGATAGTGGCAACGGACTTGAATGGAACAGAGAAGTAGATATTTTCACCGTTAGAGATACCACCTTGGATACCACCAGAATTATTTGTCTTAGTTCTCAATCTCTTGGATTCTTCATCGTAATAGAACATATCGTTATGTTTGGAACCTGGAACAGAGACACCAGTGAAACCTGAACCGATTTCAAAACCCTTGGAAGCTGGAATGGATAACATAGCGTGTGCTAATAAAGCTTCTAATTTATCGAAGCATGGTTCACCTAAACCAGTTGGCAAGTTTCTAACGACACAGGTAACGACACCACCGATGGAATCTTGTTGACCTCTGTAATGTTCAATTTCTTTAACCATATCACCAGCAACAGAAGCGTCGGGACATCTAATGAAACCCATGGCATCGACTTTAGCTCTAGTGATAGTATTCAAAGTATGCTGGAAATTTTGATCGAATGGATCTCTATTCATCTTAACTTTACCAATTTGTGTTACGAATGCCACGATTTCAACATTAGAGACTTGTTGTAAGAATTTTTCAGCAATACCACCAGCAGCGACTCTACCAATAGTTTCTCTAGCGGATGCACGACCACCACCTGATGATGCTTTAATACCATATTTTTCAGAGTAAGTGAAGTCTGCATGACTTGGTCTTGGATATTTATCCATCTCGGAGTAATCATGAGGTCTATGATCCTCATTTTTGACAATCATGGCAATCGGAGTACCTAAAGTCTTACCGAATTCGGTACCTGATTGAATTTCAACACGATCCTTTTCATCTCTTGGAGTGGACAGTTTGGATTGACCTGGTCTTCTTCTTGTTAATTGGGGTTGTAAATCTTGTTCAGTTAGAGACATACCAGGTGGGACACCATCGACGATACAACCGACTGATTTACAATGAGATTCACCATAAGTGGTGACACGGAATAGTTTACCAAATGTAGACATAATTAAATGGTTTTGTCTCTAGTTGAATCTGTGATATAATGCAATGTAATCAAATGCTAAACAACTAGTTATACAAAATTCCAAACTTTTAAAAGGTTGATGTTTGTTAAATATCAATAGAAATATTGAATTTTCATGATCCTTTGAGATTTCTGGTGTCTATTGTGATCATTATTATTACTCATAGTGAAAGGATGACGGGTGAAATTTTCACTCTTCGTCCAGAGGGCATCCTGCACACTTCTACGTAAACCCGCGCGAGGTAAAGAACGCAGAAGTGGAAGACCCTCATTACAACTGCGGCTGTTTCTGTGGGAGATATTGTAATATTTCTTCAAAAATCGATGATTCACTATTACCAAATATGTGGATAGTCGTCGAGAGTGACAGAAATTCTGCTATATATAGTTATTCCTTACAATAGTCCAGATATATTAATAACTGTAATGGTTGTGAATAACGGAGGTCTGAATACGAATTTGAGTATCTCTGTTGCAATGGTGAATTCCACCTAAATAATTGTATCCTCTTACAAGACAATTCTGATATTAACTCTTCATCCGAATGGGATCGCTGTAATGTCAATATATACAACTAGTCTAAAGCAAGAGTTTACGAAATTTATAATCGTCGGGCTCCCCATAAGCATTTTTATTACAAGTATCTACTTACATACATATTTACACGTACATATTTCCTTGTATATGTTTCTCCCTTATTATGTGCAGCATTATATTAGCTCTGCCACACACATCATCACTTCTTGCACTCTGATAACGTCTTCAATCGTGCATGTGGTGATACAAAACAGGAGTTTTATTCAGTCAACCCATACGATTTCACTCTTACGTTACAGCCACAATCCTATTCTTTTCCATCTCCCCATTCTTACTCCTATATGTCTGCCTCTATTCTGATTCTGCAATAAACGCAGAAAACTGAAGACAGAAAAAGCAAAGAACAAGAGAAACGACGATAACCGAATAAAATTAATTTTGAAATCGACTTGGAATTGGTTGGATGAACCCATTCATCTTAACAACAACAACAGACGAAAATGGGAAAACCGCACGACCTCAGACAGAAGGATAGTATAGAGAGATACACAGACAAAGAAAAAAAAAAAAACAAATTAAGGAAGTTCGTCTTTAACGTAATTCTACTTTTAACATCGCGTAACTCAATTATTCTAAAAAAATGTTTTCCCTCTTACATTTTTGCTTTATTAATTATAATACCTACATATGATACGTCTTTATTTAATTTTCTTTCTTATTTTCTCGTTTGTTCACAAGTTTATCCCACTTTTCATTAATGAATTAATTCTTATTCCTTTTTGTAATCAGTACACGTAACTCGATGTTGTATAATTATTATATATATACCTATACACACTTGTATATAAATTAGTTTAATTCTTGTTCACTAATATACTTATATCAAAGGAGTAAGATTAAACAAAGATAGATATATATTATAGCAATATGTCGTTATCTGCTTTATTAAATAATGATGATAAAGATATCGTCCCTATTCAAATGATAGCAGAAGAAACAAAGGATAGTAAGATCAAGGAATCAAAGAAAGAAGTAAAGAACAAGACTGATGAATTAAAACAAGAATTTCTTAATGATTTAAATGAAAGATTTACTATGATTCAGGAAAGAGATATTACGGAATTAGAATATCAGGATTGGAAATTTCTAAATTTTCAAGAATTCGAATTGATCTCAGAATGGAACTATCAATCTAAGATTGATTGGAATGTTCATGATTCCTATCAAAAGTTTCAATTTAAAAATTTATACGATATTATGCATGATAATAAAATTGAATGGAATAGTTATCTGGCTTATAAGAAACAAAGAGCTAATATGGTTAAGGATACAATTTATAAGATTAAAGGGAAGAAAAGTCATATCAACGTATTTGATTCCAAGAGAAAAAATAATAAAATAATTACACAAGATTTAAATAATAAAAATGCTAATGATATTAATTCAATAACAAATGGTGGTAAAATGACAAAATTTGTTGCATCTACGCCTGTTAAAATTCTACCTAAGGGCTCAAAGAAACTTAAGAATAGCAAATTAACTAATGGTAAGTCTAATTTCACAACCGTTGGTACCGATGATGAGAATGAAAATATTGAAA
>PPOO01000938.1:93415-110812 GCA_003708545.1 Maudiozyma turicensis
GCAATGGACAGAGCCCATAGATTGGGTCAAACAAGACAAGTTACAGTTTACAGATTACTTGTTAAGGATACGATTGAGGAAAGAATGAGAGACAGGGCTAAGCAAAAAGAACAAGTTCAACAAGTTGTTATGGAAGGTAAAACTCAGGAACATAATGTAAAGACAATTGAGGCATCCGATAAGGTTCCTACGTAATGAAAATAAAAATATTTTTTTTGTAATATTATGATATCTGGTATATTTAATGTATATAGTTATTTCAATAAAGTAATTAATATTTTATCACTTTTACATTTAGAATACACATGCCTTTAGCATATGAAGATATTTGTCATGATAGTTACATACACGTTCATACTCTTCTTTTGATATGTCTCTATTTTTGTACGCTACGGCATGTAATTTTTTCATGTTGTGAAGAATAATACCAAATGAGTCTCGTTCTAGAGCACTGATTTCATCAAACTTTTTTGGTGCAAAAACATCGTCAATTACTCTCTCTTCTTCCTCGGCGGCGTGTGTACTAGTTTCATTTTCTCCAAATAGCATGTCAATATCGTCATCGTTAATGTCGTCTGTTTTTTGCTTAAAATCATCCTCAATCTTAACATTAGTAGCCGACGGATCTGATGTATTTGTATTTGTGGAGTTAACATTTTCATCATTTCCTTCAAATTTATCGTAATCTACCTCATCTTCAAATAACTGTATCATTCTAGCAGCAGCAATTTGTGTTTCACAGTCAAAGAGTACTAAGAAGTAAAACAAGTAATCAAAGACATGCTCCGATTCAATTGAAGTTATTTTGTTCCTTATTGCAGGTACACCATATGTGGCTAATTTGTAATCTAAAGTTTGTATTACATCGACCAGGAAATTGTAAGGAGTTACAATGTTTATAACCTCCTTTAAGTAATCCAAATTGTAATATGTACTACTATGAAGATTCCAAAATGAGTTAATTTGGTTGGCCATAATTTTGTTTATTGGATTTTCATTAAATATCAAAAATCTGTCATATCCCAGTGGTTTTTGTTGGGAATATCCACCTTCTGTACTCAAGAGCCTGCTGTCAACATAATATGTTGGAGAGAAGCCTAACACGGATACCATCTTATTAATTAAGGAGTCTAGTGCAGAGTTTTCTTGTGAGTCAGAGGAGTAGACGCCATAATTTGATTGTGGTTCTTTCTTTAGTTGTCTAAATATTTTAAGTAATCTCACTGCATTTAGTCTTAATACAGCACTATGGAAAGTCTGAGAATCCTCATTCAACGTGTTTGGATTAAAAATAGTATTCAAGACTTTGAATACTTCATTAATTATTTTCTCATCTTGATCAAAGAACTTAATATGTAATAAATAGTCTTCTAACCAGAAACATATCTTAATCAGGCCTGACAACATGAAGGGCTGTAGGAAGTACTCAACCCCACCTACAATATTATTTATATCACTAACAGCATCAATTTCTATTGCGTAAAGGACTTGTTTGAAAATAAAAGGTACAGTAGTAGCCAGTTTTTTAGCATCTGTACTTTGTGTTAAATTGTCAGATATTGAGCCGTTGACAAACAGATCAGATAACCATGCCTGTATTAGCTTATGTGATTTTACTTGAGACTCTGGATTCTTTGGATCATCACCTTCTATTACATATTCGTCCGGAATATCTGATAATTTGCTAATAAATGAAATTGAGAATGACTTTTCTAAATCCATTTTACCATCAGCAATAGCCACGTTCACCAAAGAGATATCATAAACCTTATTAAGATTCAGCAGCAATAATAAGGCCCAACTAAACGAAAGTGATATATTTGATGCTTCATCTGAATCATCAGATTCCTCTTTTTTCGTTATAATAGCTGATGACCACATATGATCAATAAATGTCATTAAAATCTTAACAAATTCGGATGGAGAACAAAATGATAAAATGGAGGTTAAAGAATGAGAAAAATTGAAACTTAATAAAGCACACAATTTTGTTATAGTAGAAAAATCACAGGATTCGATTGCATCTGATAAAGTGGTCAATATAGAATCTGAAAATTCTTTTTGTTTTGTTGGCGAAACACTTTCAAAATTTAGAAACACTTGATGGATGCTGTTATTGGATTCAGTTATTGGATTTAAGATGGTTTGTAGTTCTAGCGAGCTTAGAGATTCTTTGATAAATATTGGGATATTTGATATCATTTCCTGTGTACCTTGTGGGGTCTGTATAAATAAACTATCTGTTGTTGGTAAAGTGCTTGGATCTACAATTTGATCGTCTCTTAGGAAAATGTTTATAAACTGTGGCGGTTGTAATCCTAGCATAATTAATGATTTAATAAAATCGTGTCTAATATCCAGACTAGCTGATGGATAATCTTCGAATAAATCCTCATTTCTATTTCTCATATCATCCTTTTCTGAGTAATAAGCTTTAATTGCCTTTATGACTTTAGGATCAATTTTTTCCAAAGCAGTAGATACTACTTGAGGATTAGAAGACGAATGTTTTAATACTAGTAATGGCAAATGTTTCGAGATAAATATGATCCACTGTCTTTCCAATAAATTTAAATTTGCATTTGGTTGGTGATACTGCTTGTTACTAACGAATTGAGCAAAACAAGTGAATGAGGTTTCAATTAGATCGGTCAATAAAGCGTCAGAAATTTGTGGTGATGGGCCGTTTTCTTGAAAGATTGAGTTAGAAATAGAGGCATACCTTGCTAAGAAATCTGAATTTATGGGTTCCCATTTAATAATTTTATTGTTCAGCCATATATTTTTGTAATAACGTAATAATTTCATATCTTTGTATTTTGCAGCTGATGGCCCGGATGTCGACATTGGAGTCTTCATCATTGACAGTGGACTCGAAATGAACTGCGGAGATGTAATAGATGGTGAACTGATATATTCGTGTCTTGCATCTTTAACAATATTTTTGGAATCTTTAAATGTTAATTTAGAATCAAATAATTCACAGACCTTTCTGTATAATAACTTATTGATTTTCGATACTTTCTTCAAAAGATCCTGCGACGATTCATTGTATTGCGCAGACAATACAATCGATCCTGATTCTAGACTAACAATGGATTGTAAGAGTTTCATCAATGTTATTATTAGTTCATTATCGGTTGGATCCAATTCCAAGGTTAACAGATTAGGTATAATAGAGTCAGGTAGATCTTTATTTAGTTGATCAATGAGTAACTTGTCATCTAATGTTGTAAAATGCAGTGATGCCTTTGAGAAAAAATGGACTAACATTTTGTTTTCATGTACAGTAGACAATTTAGGCATAAATGATTTAATCAAATCACTATTGTAGTTAACAAATAATATCTCGTTTAGATACTCTGCAATTACTAAAGATCTCTTTGAATTTAACAATCTTACGAAATCATCAGATAATGTGTTGGCGATCTCAATCGTGTTGTTTTCAGCATTTTCTGATTCCTCACTTTCAAGTATTGTTGAGAATTTTTCACTATAAAATTCCTTGTATAAATTTAAGAAATCGGGAACTGGTATTTGTTTATCAACACAATTTATGATCAAATTATAGACAGATTTGTCTTGCAATGAAACTGTCATTTTTATTCTACTGTTATTCTGAAATGTACTCGCTATCAGCGGCTTCCGCCTATATTGTTGATACACGGCTAATTTGGTATATATCACGTTATGAAGCACCTTCTTATAATAACTTGGAGACGAATTTCTTCAGATTTATAAAGAACAAACGCAGGACTTCTTGGCAATAATTCTCAATTACCGCTATGTTCACCTGTCAATGGCACAAATTTTTCCTATAACTGTTAACCAATGTATTTATTTACGTTAACTTCGTGGTTCTGCACATTTGAATCTTTTCATTTTCGGCTCTAGCAATGCCACCCTGATTTAGGGTTCCTCCTAAACAGAGAACGTTGAAAGTGATATTTCACTGGAGGATTAACACCAACGTTCAATTGATTACAGATAACGTTATTGATACAATTATCACCATCACGATAACGTGTTATATTCAGTATGTGCTTATGTGCTTATGTGCTTATGTGCTTGTGTATAAATGTGGTTATATATATTTATAGGTAATAGATTATTGGTCATCAGCATTTTGTGCAGCTTCCATTGCAGCTTGCCATGCTGGTAAATCGTTTTGTGATGTGGATTTATTACCGTTACCTTTTGCTACCTGTGACACATTCTCCTCTCTAGCTCTCTTCCATGCTGGTATAGTCTCCTTAATTTCAGTATTCTCATCTTCCGAAGTATCAAAGTTCATATTCGCCAATAATTCAGCAGCTGATGGGATTGCTTCGACACCTGGAATTCTGTTTACAGGACTATTAATGGAGTGAGTTGCGTGGATTGATGTACCTATATCGCTCTTATTACTAGATACTACCTTTGAAGTTTTGTTAATCTGTTTACTTTCATTGCTAGCTAATTCACCAAGACTGGAATTGGATATTAAGTTTTTCAAGGATATTATTTCGTTGTTCATGCTGTTCAGTTCGGATGTTATATTGTTCCCAGATACAAATTTATCAACTGCATTTTGCAAATTGTTCAGTTCTAATTTTAACAATTTGAAATCGTTCTCCATAGTATCCCTCGTGTGTGTAGTCTTCTCCAGTGTATTTTGAAGTTCTCTTATGGTATCATCTAATTCTTCCAGTTTCTTCTTCTCTTTCTCCCTGAAATCATTTTGTTCTTGCTCTATTGATTCTAATAATTTATCTACTTTACTGAAATGTGTTTGGATCTCTTCTTTATCTTGTTCCAATTTAGTACTGCTTTCAGGTAAAATATTAGGTGCGATATATCTTTTCGTGACTTCAAATAACCCATACACTATACCGGCAGTAGCTGTTGCCATAATGAAATAATCTTTCCAATCACGTTGTGGAACAACAGGTGGCAATGCCTGGTAGTTGTAATTATATGAGCGTCTCTCAGGAATGCCTTGCCTATCATTATTGTCACTTGAAGGACCCTGTTTTACGCTAGCATTATTCTCAGTCTCCTGAGCTTGATTATTTTTCACTCCACTAGCATCCTTGATAGCTTGTTCAATTTCATCCTGTGTCAAACCTTTCTTTTCTAAAAACTTTATCTTCATAGCTAATGGCGCATCACTGACCGATGAATCATTTAAAAACGAAACTGCCGAATCGTACAATTTCTTTCTATCTTCGTTATTTCTACTCCCGTTCATTATTAATCAAAACGCTATATGCTGGTGCTTTGTCCTTTTGACTGTGCTCTAATATAACGTCTTCTCATTTTGCAATCCATTTACTTTATATATTAATGATTGCAGTGTCCCAACGAAGATTGATGTCTTTACCCCTCTATGAAATTTCCAGCGATTGACTACGGCCGATGGTCCGCTGTTGTTGCCACACTGTAAGAAAAGTACCTCACTTAACAGCGGCGAGCTGTAAGCGTCTTTTGGTGATACTAAACTCGTCGATGACTTGGATAAAGATGAATTTGAATAGGTAAGGTTCAATAGGTAATAGTACTACCATTCGTTATTAAGAACGTCTTTAGCAATTATAATTCTTTTTAAAGCTTTTTTTCATTATTTAATATGGGTATGAACGAATTTTTAAAGGATGCTTTACAACCAGGTGCTTTAGATGTTTGTATTGTTTTAGATATAGATTCCAAAATTTTAAATGATGAATTCGAATTCGAAATGGCAATGAGAGTATTGCCTATTAAATGGAGAAACAAAGTTATGTGTAAGAAAACTGGTTCTGATAGAAAGAAAGCTCTATGTAATCGTCTTTTGCAATTGGTGGGATGTTCGGTTGCCTGCAATATTCCAGTTGAATCTTTAAACTTTGACACAATACAGAATGGTAAACCACTATTGATTGACCAAGATAAAAGTAATGGGATTGTAACATTTAGTATGACTAACGGTAAACATTTTGTGGCAATCTACCTGAAAAGGTCAACTTTGGATGCTCATGTAACTTATGATGTTGGAATTGATCTTGCTTCTGTTGCCGATTTAGAAGATCCGATAAACCTGGAATTATATCGAGATATTTTTAATCCAATTGAGTATGAGTCTTTACAGTCGAATGTCGGAATGGAACTGAAAAGACTGTTTGCATATTATTGGTCCTTTAAAGAATCGTATACTAAATATACAGGAACGGGGATATCCTGTGATTTGAAAGCAATCAATGCAGGAAGATTAGAAAATTTTGAAAATGCAGAAAGGATTGAGAGACTAATAGATCATCTTCCAATGATATTTCATTCCACTTGGTTAAATCATACATATCCAGAAATAATTACAACATGTCAGCCAAAGGCACTACATAATGAATCCCCCAAATTATATAGAATAAGTGTTAGTGATATATTGAGCTATTTAAAGCAATAAAATATCTGATATACGGAGATTTTCAAAAAACATATCAGATGTATTACTGTGAGATCTATGATAATTAGAATGTGTGCATATTTTACTTACTAAAAGACGAATATCGTATACCAGCTCACTTCTGGCATAATTAAAGATCGAACTCTTTTGCAGCATGAGTTGGTATACAAAGTGCACCATTGAAACTGCCCTCCATTAATTTTAGAGCAGCTATGCCAAGACATGTGTGATACAGATCTGCATCCTCTTTGTAACATTTCGAGAAACCACCTGTCAATGTGTTTTGTGTTCTATTAAGTAAGTGATCTTTCACTGGTTCTGTTTGTAGCATTGTTTTTAAGTTAGGATACAGAATACTTATGGAGTTTACACACCAAAATGCGTAACATGTATCTGCAGATTTATTCTCTCTACCTTGAAATCCACCATGATCATCTTCATTATAGTATTCGTTAGAGATGTCCTGCTTCTCCCAACACCCTTCGCGAGTAACTTGCCTATCGATTAGCCACTGCAGCGTCTTTTCCTTTTCAAGTGATGATAGTTCATCTAATTTATTTAGCAACTTTAAAGCAGATAGTGCACAAGATGTGTAGCCTGCATGTGCTTCTCCAAATGCTCCGAATCCGCCGAATGCGGATCTTTGACTCAATATAAATTCAACCAAAGAGTCAACATCTATATATTCCTTAAAATCATCTTCTGTACGACAACCTATGGTATATAAGATCGCTACGGCGATATAACAAAATCGAAGATCATGAGAATCAATTATTGATGCCTTTCCTAATTTATAATCTAATACTGACACAAATGCACCATTTTCTTTAAGTTGACATCTTGAGACGAATTTTCCAAGGGTTTTCTTATTGAGAACTTTGTCAAAAAATTCCATATCCCTCATCAATACTAAGGTCAATAGACCAAATAGGGTGTTTGGTAAACTTAAAGTAATTGTGTCTGGTATATTCATAGTTGGTCCACCTATGAATCCCGATAACTCTTCATCTGTAACTTTTTGAGACACATAATTACTTCTCATCCATTTCAAATTACTTTGGTAATCGGTTGCTATATCTTGCCCCAAGGCAGCTAATGATTCAAAAGCATAGAAGACAACAGCCATTAGATTGACATCAGTACTCTGGTGAGAAGCTGGGAGCAATAATAGATGTCTCTTTAAGAATTTAACATGTTTCTGTAGGACTTCCTCTGTAAATAATGGTGTATCTCTTTGCATTGTTTACTCACAACTGTTAATTCCTTTGATTAGTGAAAATGTTTTTAGACAATTGATTCGACTATACTTTATATACTTAGCTAGGGGAATTATTTATAGTCGTCCTTCATTATTCAATGAGCAGAACGGATCCTTTTCGCGCGCAAGGGCTGGTGACTTAAAAATAAATTCAATGATGCCGAATATGTTTCCTCGACATCAGTTTCCTGAGGACTTTGATCTAGTTGGAAGAAGATATAATAATTCGTTTTTCTGTGTTCTTATACATGTGGTTAAATAGTGCAGAGAAACAAAAGGTAATCTAAAATTAATATTTAATGAGAATGTTATATCTTTACATTTGTATATTTCAATACCAATTTTATTCTAATAGTCACTGTAATTTTCTGATGTATGTTGGTAGAGACCTCGCTATATTGTTGCTGTTACTGATATTAATATGTGTTTGGGACAGCTATCAAGTACAATTGAACGATTAGTAGTCAATAATTTGAGGTTCGGTCTAACGATCATTGACAGGCTTTTATACAGAAACTAAATATTTATAACAGGAAGGAGTACCTGTCGATATGTATATGTGTTTTTATAGAGATAGGTTATTTAAGCAAAAGTGATTTTATATGAAGCAACTTCGAAAGGTCTTAAGACAACAGGGATTTCAGTGGTATGTTTTTTACCTTCAGAGACAATAAAGTCACATTTTTCATAAGTTTTCAATTCTAGATTATCAATCTTGCATACATAATCAACAGCAAGTGAGGTAATTAATGAAGTTCTGGATTCACCACCAAGTGATTCGTACAATCTAACAACAATACTTTTTTCCTTGTGTGGATTTAAAGAATAATTAGATTTTAACGATGCATCATCTTCACCTCTCTTAATATTAGATAATATAATATTTTTATCTCCTGATACAGTGATGATGTCATTAAATTGTTCTTTGATATCCTTTGGAACATCGTATCTATTGCTGTAATTGAACTCATAAGCTAATTTAACAGTGTCGGCACCAAGTTGGCCGCTATGTGGATAAATTGCATAGTTGATTTGATGTGTACCCATGTCTGCATGAGCATCTGGGGCCTTTGAAGAACGTAATAGCGACAATCTCATCAAGTTACCATGGGTAGAGAAACCATATTTACAATCATTGATAATGGACACACCTTTAGTATATTCAGAGTAATCGGCAAACTTGTGATGACATACCTCAAATTTAGCAACATCCCAAGATGTATTGTAAACAGTTGGCCTTCTGGTGATACCAAATTGGGTTTCGTATGAAGCGTACTCACTGCGTACGTTAACTGGGAATTCGACTTTTAAGAACTTATTTCTAGCATCCCAATTTCTGACTAGGGTACTTATATCCACCTTGCTTGCGTTTTGAGTTTCAAAAGTGGTTGACTTTAACGAAATTGTAGATTTGATAGAGCACTCATCAGAAACCTTAATAACAACCTCGATAGCACATTCAGAATGCGAGTTACGAATTATAGCAACCTTTTTTATCTCTTGTAGATATTTAAATTGCAATATAGAATATAATTCGGTATCCCACGCTTGCCAACTTAGCGGTTTATCATCAAACAATACAAATTGATTGGCACCTAATTTATTCTTACCATTTTTGATATCCAAGAATTCGGTGGATGTAGTAAGGTCCTTGATACTGATGATTGCACCTGAATGTTTGGAAATGGTAACCTTTAATTTACCATTGTTTAAGGTAAAGTGGTCCTCTGTTTCATCGACTCTAGCAGAGAACTGATCAGCTTCTTCTTCCTTGATATTGTTAGAACTAATCCAATTAAGAGTTGCAATAGGGGAAGTCTTTTTATTCTCAGACTTTTCTTTCAAAAAATTGATAGCATTTGCAATCAATGAGGAGCATTTTTCAACTACTTGCTCTAACATAGGAACAGCCTCGTATTTATATACGATTTCAATACATGAACCTGGCAAAACGTCGTGAAATTGGCATAACAAGATATTTTCCCACAAGTCATTAATTTCCTTAACAGGATAATGGTATTCATCTTGGTATAAGATGGATGTTTTTGTTGCAATCCATTCCAAATCATGCATGATAATTTCTGATTTTCTCATCAAGTATTTTGTTCTAGCTTGGGTAGTATAAGTACCTCTATGGAACTCAAAATATAACTCACCATTCCAAGTTGGTAAATTTTCACCATTATTGGTGCGTTCCAGAATATCTTGGTAAAACTCATCGACGGATGTACCAACTTGTAATTTTGGAATGACATTACCATTCTTGTTACTCATAGATCTAATACGTCTCATCTTTTCCATCATTTCTCTTGTTGGACCACCACCACCATCCCCTTTACCGTACAGCATCAAACCTGAACCGTAAAATTCGTTAGACTTGTTTTGTCTTGCGGAACGTAGAACATCACCGAAATGAGAATCTGCAGTGTACGTATTACCTGGTGGCATGTGAGTCAATAGGACAGAACCATCGATACCAGCCCAATTGAATGTTGAATGTGGAAAGCTGTTAATGTTATTCCAAGAAAGCTTTTGAGTCAAAAATTTATTTAACCCAGACAGTTGACATAACTGAGGAATCTGAGAAGAATAACCAAAGGTGTCTGGTAGCCAAAATACGTCTGATTTGACACCAAAATATTTTAAGAAAAATCTTTGGCCAAAGAAAAACTGTCTTGCTAACGATTCACCATTTGGAACATTGGTATCATTTTCAACCCATGAACCACCAATTGGAATAAATTGGCCATCTTGAACTTTAGGAATCATTACATCATTAAAGAATTTTGGATGATTTTCTAATAACCATTTAAATTGTTGTGCTTGAGAAGCAACAAACTGATACTCTGGATATTCGTTCATGATTGTGCATTGAGAAGCCCATGATCTTACAATTTTCCTTTTAGTTTCAGCAAATGGCCATAACCATGCCGTATCGATATGGCAGTTACCAATACCATAGACATTAGTTAAATGTTGGTCATCACCTTGGAAATAGACTGCTCTATCATCGGTATATTTATCAAAATATTCTTTCTTTAGATAAGCGCGGCATTTTCCAACAGATTTCCTATCGTTTGGATCAAACATTGTCATAACATCGTTCGCTAGTTGTCTAGCCCTATGTTTTTGCCAAGTCTCACCAGGTAATTCTCTAGCGGCATCTGATAGCATCCAAAAGTCAATGTAAAGTCCACGAGCTTCCCAGTCAGGTAAGACGATGTCAGCTTTATCAAGATGGAAATATCTATTGTTATCTGGTGGATTGATTGTAGAACCTGCACCACAACCAAACATACCATTATTACCTGTCTCGATGTAGAAGAAATAATTACCATCCTCTTGTTTTGGTAGTAAATATTCGGTTCTTTCGCCACCAGAAAAAGCAGTTTGTGGCAATAAAGTTTTTGGGTCGATAACAACACCTTCGTTATTACAATTAAAATCGAATAGTAATTGCTCTTTAGTGTCAACCCAGTCTTGTGGTACGGATAAATGGACTTTAAACCAGGTAGTAGACCAACTAGGCCCGAAAGGTTGACCTTTACTTGCATTTTGGAAATTCAATTCACCCTTTTCGTCACTTTTAATGACTGATTCCCAAGAAGGTCTCTTATCTGGTGATACCGGAGATGATCCCTGAGGAAATGGAACTTGATACCATTTAATTTTAACGTGATCTTGATCTAGAGAGATTCTCTTCTTATCATAAAATTTAGGTAGGTTTAGATCGTGATAATCACCGCCTCTGTCTGTAAATTGTCTCAATCTATCCTCATAAATATTTTGAACAGGTTTAAATTGTGGATCATAATTGATCCTACCATCAGCCATATTGTATTAATGTATTTAGATTATCTAATAGAAAGATCGATACTTGTTTTACTTAGCTTATGAGATGGCTTGTAAAATAAAAGATTTAGCTCAATGGTAAACGTTTATAAATAATATATTGACACTGACAAGTAATCATTTCAGCTTTGCTAATCTTATCGCTCCCTATTTCCCCTATTTCTCGGACCTTTGAAACCATTGAGCAAATATTGATGCCAACGCCAATCTGCGTTAATCATCACCCCGCGCGGAATTGTCTAGCAATCACTTTGACCCCACGTTTACCTGAACTGTCACAAGTTAAGCCATCGGGTCTCACGTTAATAAAAGGGTGTACTACAATGGTAAATGAGTGTTTTATCATGTACACCTTAGTGATGTAACAGTAATTTGGCATTAAAGGCGTTCACGTAAAAGTGGGATGCACGGATGTAAAAGTGATGACTGGCAATTGTGCCATTGTGAGATCCAAAGGTAACTTAAGTACCTCAATAAATAAAATTGATAGTTGGGATAATATTATTGGATAATATTGGTGCAAAATTGCCATATTGTTGTTTGGCAGGTTTTTGTATTTACCATTCCTGAAATTTCTTCAGTTTATCACTTTTGTATTTTTTGTTTAGGACAGCTACCGCAACATATGTTTTCAGAACTTTTTATTATCTTGAAAAAACACATCAAGGTGCCCTAGATGAAATGCCATAATTAAATTGGGGACATAGCAAGCAGTTATTCTGTATTGCTTAGGCCGTATATTTATTTATTTATTTATTTATTTATTTATTAGTGCTAAGTATAATAGTTGGTATTTCCAATAGTTATAGTTGTAACGTTTTAATAAAGTAAATAAAGGATAAATTGTATATATCTGTGTGTATGATCTATATAGTTGTATGTATTTAACCATAATCTTCTTTTATACATAGTGGATGATGTAATTGTCGAGGTCTGCAAAGATTGCCTTATTGTGCACATATCGTTACATACGATCCATCATCTGTATTGTATCAAAACAATACAATTCAAAGATATTAATTCTACTGAGCTTAATGTTCTAAGGATGTATAGTACAAGACAACCATAAGAGCATAACAAACGTAGAATATACTACGCAATTCTTTATAAACGGATAGGTTTGTATGACGACATTCGAATATGGAGTTCATGAATGTGAATAATAAATTATATCTCCCTAAACCTCAAGTATATAAAGACAGAGGTTTGTAATATAAAACTTGTAAATTAAATAATTCCTTCGGAAAGAGAGTACGAAGAATTAACTGTATATTAATTGCATAATAAGTAAAGAAAAATGAATCAAAATACCACTGAACCAAATGCTCAACCTGTTAGAAACGAGGATTTCTATCAAATTCTGTGTTACTGCTACCTTCAGTATCTCTATTCCAAAAATCTAGTCTAAAATTTCAATAAGAAATATAAAATACTTATATGCAGGATATATACAATAAACTCAAACAGAATAATATTCTGAAACAAAATTTATATTATTCTGTTTGGCGAACTCACATGCATCTTCAATCAAACCCTTTGGACCGCAACAGATCATCCAACTCTTATCTGTCTTCTCTTGTACATAGTCTGTCAGATCTTCATTCCAGCTTATCCTTCTGGTATATAATGATGATTGCATCTCATACGATTCTGTTTCTTGTGATGCGGAACCTGCTCCATTCTGTCCCGTAATGTATATTTCTAAGTTATCACCAATCTTTAAATCCGGCAAACCAAATTGAGCTTGTAAAAATTCAAGATCACTGGGATCCTTTAATAACCAAATTAATCTTAAATAATCAATATTAGTATTATGTTTAAAATACTCGAATATGGAGAGACCGTAACCAATACCACTTCCACCACAAACAATCAAGATCTTTTGTCCTATGTCCTCAATTAAAGCCTCTGGTAAATTACTTGGATATGAGCCCAATACTGTATACGCCTTTTCTGTCATCATTTTAAAGTGAGACTCTGACACGATCAAGCGTACTTCACTTTCTTCCGGTGCACTACAAATAGTATATGGGTGAGATGGCATCAACCAATATAAAGGATTGAATCGACCGTAAGGACTAATTCTTATATGTGTGCCTGGAGGATACACTGCTGGTGCTGCGTTTCTTGGAAGGTATATAATTGCTAATCTGTTGGTATCCGACCCATCCTTATTTTTGACAATGTTGTGTATCTTAATTATCTTCGATACAACAATTCTACTGACACCATGAATAATAAGTAAAATGAAATTTAGCCAAAAGAAAGGTTTACTGACACCAGGTCTAGCATGTAATGGGGTACCGAAAATAAATAATAAATTAATCAGCTGGTGACCAGCATAGAATAAATTATAATTTCTTCTTCTTATGCTCCCAATAGAAATAACTATTAAAATAATCATCCAAAATAGTATGAAGATACCTATGAAATTTTGAATATTTGAACACTTTTCAATAAAGGAGACTTCTGGATCTGAACCCCATTTCAATAGAAAGGCAAAACCGTGAATCATTGCAATTATAAATATTACCCTAGAAAGCCACTTGTGCAAAGGGATAAATTCGTCATACGTGTAATCTTGTTTGAAAAGGAAAGCTGGAGGTTTGAGACTAATCACAAGATCCAGTGTAACTAGGACATAACTCATCCTACCAATTCTCTTCATATATAATCCTATGTTTTGGAAGAAGGGATAATGTGTTGGTAAAGTTAAACAAACAGGAATAAATATAATCAATAAATGTATGGTTGGATCTAATTTATATATTCTATTAAGAATTCGTCTATGAAGGGATAATACTGATGGTTTATTAGGAAGTTTTCTACTTGCATACACTAAAAGTAAGTATAGAAAGGAGACCATCAGGACCCAGTAACCGTAATATATATTAGCAAAATGTTTTTTATGATGCCCCTCAATATGATCGGCATCTCCACCTTCCTCATGTCTCGCCAATAATCCTAGACCACATGTCACAATATCAACAAATTTTGTGTCTTGCATGATCACAATTGTAGGAGTAAAGTAAACAGACTAGTAAATTCTCAACCTTGTCTATCAATTTTATCAAACGGATTGGTTGGGGCTAATTTTATAAAATGTGTAAATGTCCCTTTGTTTATGATTTCTAATAACGCAGAATATATATAACCAACAACAATAACTCTTCAGACTCCGCGGGCTGAAATAACCGTCATGAAAGGTCGAGACAAACAATCACAACCATCTGCTATTGGTAAATTCTAAATATTATTAGTAATCATCAGTGCCAGTTTCCATCAAGAAAATACACTTAAAGTAGCTTTTACCAATCAACCAACTTCATTTGAAGATAATTTTAGGTTGACCATTCAATATAATAAAAGGTTAACAAACATTTAATAACTCTTTATATGTACTTTAAAGGATCTGGGTAAAACTATGAATTTGAATTGAGGTGTTATCATACTTTATATGCATTAGAATAATTGTTTTTGTAGTTAATATATTGCTGCGAGGAGTACGTTAACGGTCGTTCTTATAATGGTATCAGTTTATCTTTCTCTTATCACTCAGTTCTTCACTTGCTGTTATATGTTAAACGAAATAGGTAATATACCAAAGAATAAATTGCTTTCAAACTTGCAATATTAAACACAAGCAGTATTGTAAATTATGACTAGTATATTCCATTACTTTGAGAGCAATGTACAAACATTATACCGTTCAGATCAACACATATTCGGGTATAAAATCTTTCTTGTCGATTGTGACTCCCAATATTTCATATTCTTTCTTCAAAAATCTGATAATTAAAATTGAATTTGGATTATATTGGTATAAATAATAACTCCCTTGTATAATCTCCCAGAACATGTTCCCGAAATATAACATTCGGTTTCATCCTTTTGGGTAGATTAGACCATGTTATGAATTCCGTATTTTATTGTTAATAAATGTGTCGTCACTACAGCTCTATAAAAATATGATTACAAAAAGAGTACATTTCAAAAATCCAACGATTTATATAACTGCAGGTAAATGAAAAAAACAACAACAAAAAACAAGATCTTGAAAACGTTCTGTTCCAATTTAAAAGTAACGTTCTGAGCTAAATAATTAGAACTAGCATTAGGTAGTTCGTTAATATTCTTTGACATTGGATTAAAGGTAACTAATAGTTTTAAAGTTTATATAAAGCAAAACAGTTATTTTTTGAATTGTTCTTTTATTATATAACATATATAATAATTAAAAATTGTAATCCGAACTATCGAACTTCTGACTTCTAGTTTCAGTTTAATAGTTCTCTATATATAGAAATATTATTTTTCATCCGTTTTTATTTTCTGAATTAGCTAAGTGAAAGAACTACATGAAGAATATAAAATAGAATAGGAATAAAAGGTAAAGATTAATAAATTTAATAATGTTCAGTATTTAACGGTCCACAAGAATAAAAAAATAAGAAAGAAATGTAATTCAGAACCTTACATAATTTCTACAATGCTAGTATCGGAGATTTATAATCACAAATATATGAACCCAATGTTATATAAAGGGAACAATATTTCATATAATGAAATACTGTATTTCCAAAATATTTTTTTTGTATATTATTTTTAATTTGTATATTTAAAAAACTGAGATGAATATACGTTGATCTAATAACATAATAAATTTGTACAATATATTTTTAAGAAATGAAATCTGTTGGAAATAAAATAATAGAAGAATAATATGCTGATAAAGTAATTAATATAGGTTATGATTAACGGAAATGTATATACGACAGAAAATAACACAACTCGGACGACACAAATCCGAATATAAAGATTTTTGGACGTCAATATTATAAACAAATATAATAATCTCAGTATCATTATAAAGACTGTAGAAGTAAGATCTAAATTATTAGAGTACATTAAATTCCAGTAGAAGAAATGTGAGTGAGTTAACAAGGGATGAAATATAATATTTCTATATATAAAGAACTATTAAACTGAAACTAGAAGTCAGAAGTTCGATAGTTCGGATTACAATTTTTAATTATTATATATGTTATATAATAAAAGAACAACTCAAAAAATAACTGTTTTGCTTTATATAAACTTTAAAACTATTAGTTACCTTTAATCCAATGTCTAACAATATGAACGAACTATCTAACGCTACTTCTAAACCTTCAGCTCAATAATAACAACCAAGATTGCAAAATAGCAAAAATAGCAACATGTATAAATGACAAGCGGGACAAAAAGGGTTAGAACTAACTAAGATTTAAAGGTTTTGTAATGGGGTAGTTCTTTGAAATATATAGTACCAGCTTATGTGTGTCATCATGTGCAACATTCTAGTATTCGGCCCTCCTACAAGGATTATATTGCTATGTGCTTATAATATGGATAGAGAAACTTAGAACCTCATAATGGCCTTTGCAACACAACATCTATCGGTTGTCAAAGATTATAATCACGGCAATAATAAGAAAACTATTAGTCAACAATTGGTAACTCTCTAATTATGAAAATATTAGGTAACATTTGCTAACTATCAAATTACCAAATTATTACATAAACATGATATGAAGAGTGGCAAATTATGTTTTATATAAGTAACAAAATTCAGGATTTAAGATTACAATCCAGAAATAAATCTTTTCAATATTATTTTAAATCCTTGATATTAAAACAAGGTTACCCGAACTAATAAACTATTTTAAATTGTAAACAAATACTCTTCAAATGTAACGACTCAGGTGTTTTGTCGTAATTAGGGTTGGAATGCGTCCGTAGGTTATTCAAACTGAGTCGTTCTTGAGATGTCTTTCTGAACGAACTAGTAAGGTTGAATATTTCTTGTTCCAAGTAAGGAGGGTAAGAAGAG
>PPOO01000938.1:111512-123821 GCA_003708545.1 Maudiozyma turicensis
AATGAGACAATTGATGCCTCTGAAAGTAGCGACAAAGAAATAGAAGATTCAAATATTACTACAGATGACTTGAAAAAAAAATCAACAGTTGACAAACCTGAAAATGAAACTGATTATGGTACAACTAAAAAAAATCAGACTAAAGATAAACTAGAAGATTCTGAAGGTCTTTCTAATATAGACACTGTTGACCCACTGCCTGTCGCAAATAAATCCGATATGGTATATGATAATGTCGAGGAACAGTTTGAGCAAAATTTAACAACTATAGAACATAACAAGGAGGATATTGATGATCCATCTGTGGGAGACATTAGTTCCATGGACAATCACAATGAGATAGAACAAGATCCATCCGTTGAGCGTGTCGATACAGCCATAGAAAAAAGTGATAATGACAATGATGATCTTGTAGTAGTATCCATTGATATTACTAATGAGGAAGACAAGAGTAATGAAGATCCAGCAATTGAAAACTTGGGGGATATTGATGATAATACGGAAACTAAACCACATGAAATATCAAATAATAATAATGAGGATCCAGATGTAGGGGATATCAGTGCTTTAGATGAAACTAAAGAAGTTACTGCGGATCCAGAAGTTCAGGACATCAGTATCTTAGACGAGCGAAACGAAATAATCGCAGACCCTGAAGTTCAGGACATAAGTGTTCTAGATGAACCGAAAGACGTTACCGCGGATCCAGAAGTTCAGGAGGTCAGTATTTTAGATGAGCAAAATAAAGAAGAGCAGGATTCTGGAATTGATAATATAATCATAAATGATAATAAAACGGATCATGAAGAAGATCCTGAAAATAACCATATTAGTACTGTAGAAGAAACTACATATAATGCTAAGGATCCGGAACTTGACGATATCAATGCATTGGAAGAACCAACTGAAGCCACTAAGGATCCAGAACTACTTGGTATCGATACATTAGAGGAATCAATTGAATCTATTAAAGATCCAAAGCTTTACAATATCAATGCATTGGAGGATCCAAATGAAGCCCCTAAGGATCCAAAACTTGATGGTATCAATGCATTGGACGAATCAATTGAGGACATAGAGGATGAAAATAAAAACGATATGGGTTTAAAAAAAATTGCGATAAATGAATTATCAAACAGGGCTAACTCTGATAATGGTACTAGTAAAGATCTCCAATCGTCCAATAAAAAGGATGCTCCTAAATCTACCGTTGTTGAAGATTCCGTAGAGAAGGAAGATAATGCAGAAGAAGAAGAAGAAGAAGGACAAATATACTCAGTAGAGACTGGTATGAAGACATTCAAGGTACAGACAGAATCAATCCCAGGCACAGTTGAAGATAGAGAAATATCTAATGAGACTAATGAAGTTGAGAACCAGAACCCATTGAATGATAGTGCATCTGAAATTTCATCCACCGGAAAAGAGGAAATTCTAGATGTTGAAGAGATAGCCTCTGAAAAGAGCCATAGTGTTAGTGTTCCAGTAAGTGATGAAATTCCTGAAGCTCATCAAAGAAAGAATGTGACAGTTGAGGACGACGAAGAAGAAATTGTTGTTAATTTAAAGCATGATATAGAGAATGAAGAAACGCTCAATTCAGGAGATAAAATTGAACCTATAGAGATGGATGACATCGATGTGCCTGAGGAAGACCAACACACTGAAAAACCATTGACTAAAGAAATAGAGTCAGATAATGTTAATAGTAAGGATGATAAATACGAAGAGGAACCATTCGAGAAAGTCGGAGACCCTAGAAATGATGATTCAACAGAATCCGAGCTTGATAACGATGTTCCTGTAACGGAAGCTGTTAAAGAGGAAACTAAAATCGATGAAGAGGGTTCTTCTGGAGTCAAGGATAGTGCAGTGTCGGAAGAAAATGAAGATGTACCAATTGAAACAGATGTAACTGAAGATAGAACTTCTGAAACAGAAGAAACCAATTCTGACAATAAACGTGTAAAAGATGATAACATCAAAAATAAGACCGTGCTAGATACAGAATTAGATGAAAAGATAAACAGACCAGCTGAAACTGAAGAAACTGAAACTAATAATTTACCTGAAAAAGAAGATGATCCAATAGCTGAATTAAATTTAGATCCAACAGAAGAGACAACAGGTTTAGATATTGGTGGTGAAGAAACTACAGGGTTAGACATAAGTGGCGAGGAACCTCCTGAAAAGGAAGTACAAGTTACTGACGGTAAATTTACTAAAAAGAGTCTCGATGATATCTTCGCTGAAACAGACGCATTCTTAAAAGAATTAGAATTTGTTGATGACTCTGAATTAAACAATTTATTGAATCCATCATCAAATAGTAAGAGCACAAAAACTACTAGCGGTACTGTTACTACCTCGAGTGAAAATACAATTTCAAAGAGTGATATACGTAAGTTATATGAGAATGAACCGATTTACATATATACATCATTAGCTGGTGGCGGTTTTCATATGATACCACGTACCAATCGATTGGCAACGATTTTACAAGCCAATCAAATCGAATTTACATACAGAGATTTAGGTACAGATGACAAAGCGCGTACAGTATGGAAGACGCATGGTAAAGGGCGTACGTTACCTGGTGTAGTACGTGGTGCTAATGATATAATTGGTAATTGGGAAGAAATTGATGATTTGAATGAGGATTATAAAGTCCGTGAAGCGATCTACGAAACGTTATGAAGTAGACGTTTCGCCGACACTAGGTAGAATGCGGGGAAGAGGTAAAAGGCCCTTCCTAACTTTATATATAAAAACAAACACACATAATTTATAGTATTATTTATAAACCTTTAAGATTTAACACACAACAATAGAGGGGAACGAATCTATAAGGAGGGATTGACATTGTTTGTCAACAACTCAATAGATTCCCACCAGATATAAAAATATCTCGAGCCGTCAGATGTCTGGTGAATGGAGGGGTATTTGCTTATACTAACAGAATTGTGACCCTTTTCTACATACTTGCTGACAACTCTGTACATACACACAAGCAAAGCAAACAAACATAACAAACAAACCATTTTAGCCAGCTTCTTCTTTCTACCTTTGCTCCCCTTTTTAACCCCATGGAACTAATAATAAATAATAAATAATAAGTAACATTGTTGTTGTTGTCTTGACAGGTTTCCAGGTACATAATACTTATAGGTACACGTAGTATTCTGTGCCCCTCTTCTATAATCCCAATTAGTATATAGTGGTAGCTACTTCACCTTCTCTGGGGGTACCTATACTTATTCGTTGACAACCCCCACTTCACATGCTATCACCGACCTAACAAACAAACGCACCACGTTGAAAACTCCGCACGCACGAACATTACAGTCCGCCAACCCCTTATTTTCCTACTAGGGTAGCCTGCAGAAGGGACAGAGAATTATATGTAGTACATAGCTACTGGATACCTTAGTGGCACACAAAACAACGTACACACGCACTGCCCCACGCCATTGCACTCGGCGTATTCCTACGTGTGTTTGTGGAACCTTGTTGCTATTGCAAGGTTGCTGCTTCACTACGTCGTATACTCTATGGTATATGTAATAGCAACAGGCTGTTCTCATAATTACGTACGACGCCCCACGTAAACATTCTATAATTACGCGTTTGTCACGGCTTGTCAACTGGCAGAACGGTGGACATATAAAACGACGGACAGACGAGGTCGTCTCAATCTTTCTCCCGCCCCCCCTTAATTATTATTCTTGTTGTATGTTATTGCTGTTCTTGACAATATCGGTGGTGGCCTCCATTTCCCAATTTGTAATTGAGGATCTGTAATCAATTATTGTCCGTGCAACGGTAATTTCAATTTACTGAAAAATTTAACAACAACAACAGTAAGGTAATAAGATCATTTATTTATTTATTTATTTATTTGCATATACATATGTTGCAAGAGAGAAAACTACTTAATTCAGATTCTAAAAAATAAATATATAAATATAAAAGGTTTGATATTCAATTGTATATACATAGATAAATACATATACATATTTCCACATTTTTATCTGTTTTTCTCTTTCTCTTTGTGCTCAATCTTACATTGCACTCTCATCATAGATTAACCAAAGAACAAATAAGTCATGGGTCGTGATTTACAAAACCATTTATTATTCGAAACTGCTACAGAAGTAGCAAACAGAGTAGGTGGTATCTATTCTGTTCTTAAATCAAAGGCACCTGTTACAGTCGCACAATATAAAGAAAATTATACTTTATTAGGTCCATTAAATAAAGCTACATATCAAAATGAAGTTGATCCAATCGATTGGGATGCAGAAGATGCATTTCCAGAACATTTAAAACCAATTCAATTATCTTTAAGAAAAATGAGAGATGCAGGTTTCTATTTCATCTACGGTAAATGGTTGATTGAAGGTTCACCAAAAGTTATTCTATTCGATTTAGATTCCGTTAGAAATCATTTAAATGAATGGAAATCAGATTTATGGTCATTAGTTGGTATCCCTTCCCCAGAGAATGATTTTGAAACAAATGACGCCATTTTATTAGGTTATACAGTGACTTGGTTCCTTGGTGAAGTTGCAGTTCATGATCAAACTCATGCAATTGTGGCACATTTCCATGAATGGCTAGCTGGTGTCGCATTACCACTATGTAGAAAGAAGAAAATCGATGTTGTTACCATCTTCACAACACATGCAACTTTATTAGGTCGTTATTTATGTGCCGCAGGTGATGTTGATTTCTATAATAATTTAGAACATTTCGATTGTGATCAAGAAGCTGGTAAACGTGGTATCTATCACAGGTATTGTATCGAACGTGCTGCAGCACATACAGCTGATGTATTCACGACAGTTTCTCAAATTACTGCTCTTGAAGCTGAACATCTTTTGAAAAGGAAACCAGATGGTATCTTACCAAATGGTATCAATGTTGTTAAATTCCAGGCTGTCCATGAATTTCAAAACTTACATGCTTTAAAGAAGGGAAAGATTAATGAATTCATTAGAGGTCATTTCCATGGTAACTTTGATTTCGATCTAGATAATACTCTATATTTCTTCATTGCCGGTCGTTATGAATATAAGAATAAAGGTGCTGATATGTTCATCGAATCCCTAGCAAGATTAAACTATAGGTTAAAGATGTCTGGTTCTAAGAAGACAGTTGTTGCATTCATTATTATGCCTGCAAAGAACAACTCATACACAGTAGAAGAATTAAGAAGTCAAGCTGCAGTCAAGGCCCTTGAAAATACCGTTAATGAAGTCACTAAGAATATTGGTAAGAAAATCTTCGAACATGCTTTGAAATTCCCACATAATGGTATCGAAAAGGAGGTTCCAGATAATTTAGAAGAATTATTAGGTCAATCCGATAAAGTTAGATTAAAGAGAAGAGTCCTTGCATTAAGATCAGACAATCACTTACCTGCTGTAGTAACACATAACATGGTCGATGACTCCAATGATCCAATCCTGAATCAAATTAGACATGTTCAATTGTTCAACAATTCCAGTGATCGTGTTAAAGTTATCTTCCATCCTGAATTCTTGAATTCAAATAACCCAATTTTAGGTTTAGACTACGATGAATTTGTTCGTGGTACTCATTTAGGTGTCTTCCCATCTTATTATGAACCATGGGGTTATACTCCTGCTGAATGTACTGTCATGGGTATCCCTTCAATTACTACCAATTTATCAGGTTTCGGTGCTTATATGGAAGACTTAATTGAAACTGACCAAGCGAAGGACTATGGTATCTACATTGTTGATCGTAGATTTAAGAACCCAGATGAATCCGTTGAACAATTAGTCGACTACATGGAAGAATTCACAAAGAAGAACACAAGACAAAGAATCAACCAAAGAAATAGAACTGAACGTCTATCTGATCTACTAGATTGGAAGAGAATGGGTCTAGAATACGTCAAGGCTAGACAATTAGCATTAAGGAGAGGCTATCCACAAGAATTCAAGAAGTTGGTTGGTGAAGAATTAAACGACGATAGTATGGATGCATTAGCTGGTGAAAAGAAGATTAAGATCTCCAGACCATTAAGTGTTCCTGGATCACCAAGGGAGTCCAGAGCAGGAAGTACTGTTTTTATGACCCCAGGTGATTTAGGTACTTTACAAGACGCCAACAACGCTGATGACTATTTCAATCTAACTTTAAATGCTGATGGTACACCAGTTTATGATGACGATGACGATAACGACGACGAAGACGCTTAAGCATATTAATGAATAATAAATAAAACAAAAAAAAAAGAAACAAATCTACATAAAGTTACATAAAAACATAGAACAACCCCATGTACTATTACATATAGAAATTAATAAACTCATATACAATATTAATATCAACAATTGTTGTTGTGCCTTCAACAGTTATTTATTTTCGCAAGATTATCCCGAGGGAGGCTCGGCAATCGGAACCAATATCCGAAAGAAAGTTCCGATGATCAGATGCCAGAGTAAACTCGGAGAGCTCAATTTTCATCTTTTCAGTGTCTCGGTTACGGTAAGCAACCGGGGAAAAAAGATGGATGATGAACTAATCCATGTTGCGGGCATCCTTGACTCGCTTGTTCTTCTTCGTTTTTTTTTTCCACATGGAATAGAAGGAGAGGAATGTAATGATCCATTACTTTCAGACGACTGAAACAGATACAATATATATATATATATAAGTATATAAGTTATAAAATTTCGTATTTAATAGTTTTCTTCTTTTCTCATACAAAACTTGAAAACTCAGCTCAAAAGATACCCAGTGTTTATTTACAGGAATACAAAATAATCGATTAATACCCTAATTTTATAGATTTAGGAACAATTTTTGTACGATTTCAAAAACTATGAATAAAGATCTATTAGCTAAAAAAGATAACAAAATTGACTATATCTTTGGTAAGACTCTAGGTGCAGGTACTTTCGGTATCGTTAGACAAGCTAGAAAAATATCAACGGATGAAGATGTTGCAGTCAAGATTCTTTTAAATAGACATCCAAAATGAAATCTTCGCGCCGGCGCGAAGATTTCATTTTGGATGTCTACTTTTAAAAAAGGCCCTTAAGGGTAATGAAGTTCAGTTGAAAATGCTATATGATGAATTAGAAATTCTACAAAAATTAGATCATCCAAACATTGTAAAATTTAAGGATTGGTTTGAAACGGATGAGAAATTCTTTATTGTTACACAGCTAGCGACAGGTGGTGAATTATTTGATCGTATCTTAAAGAAAGGGAAATTTACCGAAGAAGATGCTGTGATAATCTTAGTACAACTGTTGAAGGCTGTTCAATATATTCATTCAAAAAATATTATTCATAGGGATTTGAAACCAGAGAATTTATTATATGTAGATAAGACAGAAAAATCTTCTCTAGTAATTGCAGATTTCGGTATTGCTAAGGAATTAAACACAGGTGATGAATTAGTTTTCAAAGCAGCAGGCTCATTAGGGTATGTTGCACCAGAAGTCTTAACTTCTGACGGTCATGGTAAACCTTGTGATATTTGGTCCATCGGTGTCATTACTTATACCTTATTATGTGGGTATTCACCCTTTGTTGCTGAAAGTGTCGAAGGTTTCTTAGATGAATGTACTGCGCAAGAACAACCAGTTACATTCCATAGACCTTATTGGGACAATATTTCCGATAAAGCCAAACGTTTCATCTTAAGAGCATTGACTTTAGATCCCGAAGAAAGACCATCTGCCACCACATTACTACAGGATCCATGGATTGTTTGTACGGAATGGGAAGAAAATAACCTGCTACCAGGTGTAAAAAAGGGATTTGATGCCAGAAAGAAATTGCGTGAAGCTATTGAAATTGTTAAGTTGAATAACAGAATCAATAAATTGAAGAATATGTATTGTACCGATGAAGAAAGTGATTTAGAAGAAAATAGTGTACATTCATCCTCGACATCATTAGCAAGCTCTTTAAGTCGTCTATGTATAAGACCAGATCAACCAAACGGGGAGTTAAGCGAACAACAAAGGAAGCTAAAATCTGCAATCACCAGAGATACTTTTGCACAATTAGTTAAAGCTGCCTCACAGAATAAGGAAAGAATTTTGAAATATGACGAAGAGAGCGAAGCAGCCTCAAAAGTTGACCTCAAAACCGAAGATTGATTGAATATCTGCACTAGATATAGCTTTTCAGAAAGTTGATTTTATCATCATAATAGATGTATATTAATATCTAATATTTTTATTTATTTTTAATGCAAAAAAATAAGTTCATTCTGCATATGTAATATATATAATACATAATTGATATAAATCATTACAATCATGAAATAAATATCAATTCTATTCTCTATCTCATTATTCCATCATATCATCATCACTATCATAATCCATATTATAATTAATTTGGTTTCTCCTGATATCTCTTAATTGTCTTCTACCTGGTTTCATATCAGCATATTCATTTCTTAATTGCTCAAATGTGGACAAAATATAATAGAAATCCGACAGATACTCCTTTAATATTTGTAATTTACTTCTGGAGGCATTGTAACGTTGATCTCTTGGTAATGGATGTGTGTTTGTATCAAGTTTAACCCATTTCTTCTTCTTTGGAGTTTTAGATTTTTTATCAGTATCATCAGATTTTATGGATATGGTTGCTTCAGTAACCGTAGTATTAGCAGTGGAAGCTTCCGTTGATACAGCTGTAGTGGGTGCAACATCAGTCATGCTTTGATCATCAGCCTTATTACCACCAGATAGGACCGGCATCTCTTGTTTGACTCCAGTTACATCACCATCCTTCTCATCCTTCTTTTTCTCCTTTGGTGGATGTCTCACAATCTTATAATCTAAGAAATCAATAAACTCCCTCAATGATTTTGAATCATGACACATCTCATACCAATAACATTTCCCATTAGTTGAATTATTCCGATTTATATCTTGAATCATAGCTGGTGTATCATGATAAAGTAGTTTAAATCTTGAACTTAGAGTTTGACCATATTCTTCAAATAAATGGAATACTGTATATTCTTTATTCTTAAATTTATGAACTAAATCTTGTAATTTTCTTAAATCTGTGTACATGCTCATTGTGGTACCATCACCATAACTATGTAACCTTGGTAAATAGAAGTCACCCATATATGGAACTCTACCAATAAAGAATTCTTGAGATCTTAAGGTATATATTGGATCATTAAATGGATCAGATAATGGATTATCGTTCAGTTCACCTTGGAACAATCTCTCCCATTTATCATATAGAGATACAGTTAGTTTAGCCTTTTCAGAATCCCCAACATTATCCATTTCTAATTTAATTTCTTCCAACAGTTTAAATTTCTCACGTAATTCAGGGTTCTTACCTTCCTCAACTTGTTTTCTGTAATGTTTTTTCTTTGAACGAATCTCATATTTTTTTTGTACCAAGGAACAAAGTTTTCTGAATGTGTTATAAGTTTCCTCTGGACCATCTAGGTAATATCTTGCAACATGTTGAGTTTGAGTACCGAATTGTGTTTCGGTTTTCAAATGAGACAATTGATATATTTCATGATGAATCAATAATGACTGTATAGTACACCAATCCACTAAAGTCCTTAAAAGGACCATTCTATCGTTTGGTAAGATACCAAGAATCCCCTCATCATCTAATTCGCGTCTTTGTAGAGGATTCTCTTCGTCAGGTAATGGATCATTCGTAATATATGTGTAAACATTTGGTGTCAAGATCTCTGGATGAGATGGATCCACCACAGGTTCAGTGTCATTTTGTGGGAATATTGGGAATTTACCTTCACCAACAGTATTGTTCAGAGTCTTGTTCGTAGTCCATTCTTTTGGATAACCCCAATCAGAAGCATTTTGTCTAATTTTAGTAATATAAGTTCTGTAAACATTCTTACCACTGATTTCACTCAAGGTTGGGGCATCATACTTTTTTGGATCAATAAACAATAATTGTAATAATGTCAAGAATAATAGATTCATCTTATCTTGAGATTGAATAACTTCTTTAACCAGAATATAATCCTGATAATAAACGATCCCTTTCTTATCTTCAATATAGATACCATCAGCAGAGCCCCGAGGGTCACCAGGATATAAATCTAACCCAACTTCGAAATCCTGAAATGATAAATTTAATAGATCCTGATCAAATAAAGTATAAAATTTATTAAGAAAGAACATAATTTTCATTATATCATTAGCGTATGGAACAGCTTTCATATTTGGATTTTCTAATCTAGATTCGACACTTTGTTGAGATTTGAAGTCACTGGATAACAAAGGTGTGCATGGTGCCCAATTACTCTCGGTCAATATAGGTTCCTGAGTATCATTTTTTGCAGCAGATTTACTATTGGCTTTCTTACCAGGTTTCTTTTTAGCTACTTTCTTCTTAAGCTTCTTCTTTTTCGGTTTTGTAACTTTTTTCTTATCCTTAGCTTTTAGCTTTGGTTTTGGTTTTGGTTTTCTTTTATAAGTTCTTTTCTTATATTCATCTTCCAAATCTGCAACCAAATCAGTTCTTGGTTTGGGTACACGAGATGATCTTCTCAAACCTAATAGTTCGGCATTCAATTGATTCGATGTAGTTTCAGATACAGGCGTATTGACAGTTACAGTGGCAGTAGCTGCTGTATTATCACTAGTTGCAACCTGTGGAACAGCGTCGTTGTGGGTAGTGTCTAACATGATTTAGCAATATCAACAATAAAACAGAGACTATTCAACTATTACTGGGATATAATATGGATGGATAATTCTCTAACGAAATTGCCTCTATGTACATTTACCCTTCAAGAGACATACAAGAGAACAATATCATAATCAGAAATGTAATAAAGAGAAAGGCTTTATATAAGTTGTTGGTATTAAGTAAACTATTTTTCAGAAACTTTTCACCATTATTTGTTTTGTTTAAGGTGAAATATCAGACTAGCACTGCTACGCCTTGTGCTGTGCGAAATTCACCAGAAAATGCGACACACACAGAGAGAAAGAGAGAGTAACCAAAATGTTTGAATTTCTCAGTTAACGCGTCTGTGATGGAAATGAGGCGGACGTTTCATCTGAGACCATCGATTCTATATAGTTAAAGAGTGTAGTGGGATATGCAACTGAACAATTGAGAAATGAGGATGTTATTTCATCGTAATAACTGTCGCAAAGGCCTCTATTTGCTACTTAATATGTATCAATATATTGAACACACGTTATGTATGCCTACGTTTATAACGTACTTAGCGGGCTGGTTCTAGCCCTAATTCCCGTTGCTTATCATTCTCGGCTCATGCCCTAGTATTCATTTCAATGAGCCGGGAACAACCAATCGGAAACGGAAAATAAACTTAATGGAATAGTGCGAACGTTGGAGGGATGCAGATATTCCCTTACAACATTTAACACAAGAATGGTTTGTGTATTGAATGTGTTGTACACAGGAAGTATAGCAAGGGCAATTATATAGGATAGTAATCAGAACAGGGTAGAAAACTCACCTATCACTTACACATACACTCACCCAACTCCGATCGTTCAAATATTACAATGGGGGCACAAGCATCAAGACTACCACTAACAGATATTACACCAGATGTTAAATTCGACGCATCCGAAGAGACAATAAGACAACTAGGTGGCACAGAGACAGATTTCTCCAAGAGGGAGGACGCTGAAAGGTTCATTGAAAGTAAGATCTCCGAAAGATTACTTCAATTGGAAAATGATACTTTGAAAAAATTTGAGGATAAATTAGATAAATCTTTATTATTAACTGATGTCGACATTGGTACATTATCATCAAAATCATTAGATGAGAAGTTAGATACTTTAAATTTGAAGATAGATTTATATAAACAATTGGATTCTGATAAAAGAAAAGATTTTGCCCAAAAAGACACTAATAAGATTGAACAACAATTAACAGAATGTTTAATTAAAAATAAAGGTAAACCATTAAATTGTTTCGAGTTAATGGAACAATTTAAACATATCACATCAGAATAAATAATTAAAGGAGAGGGAAAAACAGAAAATTAGAGCTCAATGTTCTTTTAACAACACTCACATATACTTCTTTTAAAAATTCTTTATATATTCATTTAGTAAAGTAAATAGTCTTCAAAAAAAAATCAAAAATCAAATAAGAAATATAATTTTATAAAAAAAAAGTATATTATATATATATATATATATATCTACCCATTTAGAGATATTTATCCTGTCTATAGACCCAAACCTTCATACAATAAAATTAAAGCGCTGTCACTTTCACCACCACCTGCAAGCATTTCGATCTTCTCCTTTT
>PPOO01000939.1:0-10518 GCA_003708545.1 Maudiozyma turicensis
CTAAGACTTATTAAGAAGATCAATCGATAATCAAGTTAACTTAATCTATTAAGCATAACGAAGAATTACTTAAAAGCACAAAAGGATTAATAACTCTGTTTAACTATTACTAGCTATCTAAGACCTCTACGCAAGTTAGAATCGAAGAACCTAGAATTAAAATAGCATAAGCAAGACGTACACTCTCTTCTTACCCTCCTTACTTGGAACAAGAAATATTCAACCTTACTAGTTCGTTCAGAAAGACATCTCAAGAACGACTCAGTTTGAATAACCTACGGACGCATTCCAACCCTAATCACGACAAAACACCTGAGTCGTTACATCTGTAACAAAATATTTTGGTATATAGCTACAGCAAAAATTGCTAGGCAAAATGAACAGTACGTGAAATAACTGCTTATAATTGTCTAAAAGTTGGGATTGTTATTGATTATTTAAAGTATTGCTGTTCATATTTACTATTTAGAAAGGTTATGACTGGATTTTGTCTTGTTCGTTTTATTATATAAAATATAAAATTAATATAAATGACAATTAATTCTGGATCATAATTTTGAATCCTGGATTATGTCTTTCATATATAAAATAATTTGTCATATTTCTAATCGTGATTATGTAGTAATTTTGTAATTTTGTAATTTTGATAGTTAGCAATTATTACCTAATAATTTCATAAGTTGTGTCGTGATAATAATCTTCAACCACCA
This sequence comes from Maudiozyma turicensis, assembly GCA_003708545.1. Taxonomy (NCBI): domain Eukaryota; kingdom Fungi; phylum Ascomycota; class Saccharomycetes; order Saccharomycetales; family Saccharomycetaceae; genus Maudiozyma; species Maudiozyma turicensis. The sequence continues at coordinate 711 of PPOO01000939.1, forward strand.
GTGAATGTTGTATTTATTGTTAGCTTGTAATCTTGGTTATTATCATAAATAGTCATAATTACCTTACCAGCGTATTGTTGTTGCATTATTTTATTTCCAACAGTTTGGGATTATTTTACTCATTATATTTTAAATATTATATAAAAAGAAAAAGACAGACAAATTATACTTTCGAGTAACAAAATAAAATTTGCTTAAAAAAACAAATCAATCTACTGTACTAATATCAATAATTAATATATACTATCTAATAATAATGAACGATTCTCCGAATAATACCGATCTATCTGCTTCAACTGATAAATAAAGTTAATTCCAATCATAAAGTTAGATGATAATTAACCTGAAATATTTAAAGCTAATGAAATAAAATTGCTGGAATATATGGCACGTATATGGGAATTAGAATACAAGACATTGTGTTACAATCAAACATGGTTAAATAAAGTGTCGCGCCAGAAGGTAGATATGCCGGGGCGACAAAGAAATCGGAAAAACTTACGATGGGGAGATCGTCAAGAAATTGGTTATATAAAGAATAGATATATATTTAGTGTATATAGGTCTTTGGAAAAGTTCTAAAGGGATGACTGGTATTTACTTATTAAAGTAGAGAGATATAAATATATTCCCTATATAAATATTTGCTCCAAAATGTACGTTAATAAATTGAATTTTCAATAAAAATCGACGTACAAACAAGACAAATCTGTACTTACATTTTAGGTTTGTGATTGATTGAATCTTTTACTTTCTGTATATTATTTTTTGTATATTAAGAAAATTGAACAATTTATTACAATTGCCATTGCAGTATCATATTAAATACTTAATATACTAAAATTATTACAATTATGAAAGACTCGAATTAAACTAAGCCAGAAACTTCAGGTTCTGCTCAGAAAATGTATAAAATATCAAATGAAGGCTAAACAAAAATAAGGTATTAGGTGTCACAGTTTCATTGAGAGAGGTTCTTAAATTTCAAAACAGTTACCTTGCATTATAAGTTTGGGAGCATTTTCATTTCTAGTACAATCAAAGAGTGTTCCTTAGAATCATACACAATTAATATCCATGAAATCCACTTTGTTGTTGTAGTATTTGGAAGTATTGACTTATATTAGTCGAAGACATTATTGTATTAGTAAAGTCGTAATTAATAATGGTACAAATAGTATAGTTGTAATTGCTTATTCTCTTATTATACATAAGCTATACATAAGTTAACTACATATATGCATAGTAATACATTTATATATTATACAATATGTTAACTCTACACATTTGTTTTTCCTCCGTCAGTGGGTGGGTTAATATATACACCCACACACCTCGATAATACAGCGACACATAATATACTATAATTCAAGTATCATATCAGTGTCTCAACATACTTTACTCTACTATGTTTGACTGCGACTTCATTCTATCGCAATATCCTTGTATTCGGCCATGTTCTGATTAGTAATTTATCCCATATTGAAGTTTTTATTTAACGTCCGTTTAATTTGGTGTATAGAGTGTTACCTTTGTTCCTATTATAGGTTTTAAGCTGGGGGAAATTACTTCGTATGAATCCATCTCAAATATTTATTACTGTATCATAATATTGCGTAGCAAATTGGAAAGTAACAAACGAAATAATTCGAATATAAACACGACAACATAATCAGACTTATCGTTTGGGTTATTTTAGTCGCAATATATTTTAACATATAATGGATTACGACTAAAATCTAAACTAATAAATATAATAAATATAAATATAAATTTGCTTTAATTAACAAAATACCTTTAGTACTAATATTATGTTTAAATATGTGATGTTTACAATGAACAGCACTTCTATAAATAATGGCATTCTATTTAGTTTACTTCTTTGGCAAACTAATAACGAGATAAACATAAATATATACAACGACGATTTCTAAACCTTGAAATAGAAACAAAATCATAATTCTAAGTAAAATTTCATTGAGATTGAACAATTATTAAAGTTTTGTAAGGGTCAACATCAACCTGAGACACACGTTTAGAAGCTCATTAATATATCGAATTTTCAGTCAAGAAAATAAATTCAAGATCTTAAAAGTTTTGTAGAGAGTAAAGAAAAAGACAAAAGTGATAGTTTTGGGTTGCAATAATTTTTGTACTAATTTGCAATGGTGTATGTAAATATACTGTTACTTTAGGTTGTCTTAGACGATGATGGAATTAATAGGTTCTTGATAATTTGAAATTATATGTTCAGGAAAGAGGAAATGGAAATGGAAATGGAAATGGAAAATAGGGGTCTTTAAATAATATAACTAGAGCAGTTTTGATCGATCATTAAGTTATGGAATTTTATTGCGAATCAATCTGGTAAAACTTATGTAACTATTTTTACTCTCTCCTTATTTTGTGACATCCTTCCATATTATAATTATCTATAAGAAATATAATTTAGAATTCACACTAAAATTAATCAAGTATAATCGAATACTGAATCGAGTACAATATTAAATTATGAGCCTACAATTTCTTCGATAATTATTCAAATGTAAACATTTATCCTAGTCTGATTTACTAACTTCGTTTCTATATTTCAATTTATAATGTCGTACAAAATGACATTTCTTGAAACTATTCTGCGGGTAATGTTCAATAGAGCTATTCCCCTATAAATTATCGTACTTTTGAAAAGCATCACCAAATCGGTTAAAAAAGGAGACTAAAATGAAATGTGACACATATAATATCACGTAATTCATCAAATAAGATTTAAATTAATTAAGTTATAATAATACTACTGTATATTTGTATATGTATATGTTTATATATATAGTTTTATTAATTTTTCTTATAGATATATATATAGATATTAGAGAAAAGATGAAAATTTACCTTAGATCTATTTCATTGAGAAAACTTCTGGAGCTTCACCTTCTGGACCAATGTATTTTGGATCTCTCCATGGACCAATATCAGATAAATATAAACCACCCTTAGCTTCATCAACTTCGGATTTACCACCGAATTTAACAGGTAAATTTTCAGCCGGAATTTGTTTCAAAAGATCCTTTTGATATGAGGAACCTAGAATGAAAATTTTTGAGACAGTAACAGGATCTAAAAATGGTTTAAATAATCTGAATGCAGTTGAGAAACCAAATGGAGCATTAATCATATAAAATTTACCCATACGTTCTGGATAGAAATTCTGACTAATATATGAAGCTTCTCTAACATAATTCAAGACACTATAAGCACTTGAAATGGAGATCCCCTTTAGATCCATAATTGTACAAGAAGTTTCAACCAAATAACCTGCTGCTCTTGAACAAGCTGGAACTCTAAATTTGGCGACAGATTCATATTCCCAAACTAAATTCTTTAACATACGTTCTTCAGTAGTAATCTTTGTCATTTCAGGTAAATTAACAGCACCTAATTCTTCAAAATAACATGGTCTACCATCTTTATCAGTCTTGTGATAATATTGTGGATAAAATTTTGCAACTAAAGGCTTTTCATCATAATGGAAATCTTCTAAAATTGTATTAGTACCATATTCTTTTCTCCATTTTTCACAATTTTCAAACATTTCTTTAGCTAAAGCAATATCGAATTTTCTTGCTCTTAGGAAACGTAATAAAGTTGAATCATCTAATCTTTCTTCAAATCCTGCATCTTCCAAAATTTTTCTAAATTCTTCCAATGCACTCTTTTGTGTTTCATCTAAATTACCTGGAGTACCAGGTAATGAACCAGGTTCACAAACTTGTGGATATGAATCTAATAATTCTTGTTCTTGAGCCTACCATATATAGTTAGTAAAAGAGGGACAAAGATTAATGAAAAAATAAAATCAATAATATAGGATATTGTAACATACGGTAACCATTGTGAATAATTGTTTCTGGTATCAGTGAGTGACAACAAACAGAAGTTAAATATACTGTTTAAGAAATTCTATATATATATACATATATATATATATAGATCAACATATGATTCATTTTTTCCTTTTGCAATAATGAATCGATGTATTGAAATCTGATGAATTAAGAGACTCTGTGAAAGAGTGAATTGTTGATGAATTATTGACGAAAACAAGAAAACTAACAACAAGAAGAAAGAACCGTGTCAACAAAAATGAAATTTCTTTATTTAATCCCGTATAGACTAAGATATATCCGTACAAGTACCAGTATCAACTCATGTTGCCCGTTTGTTAATAAACAGAAAACTGAAAAATTTTCGTTGCTCCGTGCGGGTGTTTGTTGGACACGTAATGGAACGCACGCATCTTTTCGTTTGTTTTTTTGTTCCGCGTCGGGTTCGAATGGCGGACCTCTTTGATCTGATCTGTTCGCGTGGTAAGCGAGCGACACACGTAACAGAGAGGCGAAATTAAAAAGATAAATAAAAAGATTTAAATAATGGCAAGTTGACGTGTAGGAGGACCCATCGAATAGTGGAAATATTTTTGAAGAAGCAGGAAAATTGGAACTGAATCAAATTTTTGCATATATCGAGAATGATGGAGTCCCCAGAGGTGCAGTTGCAGCCGCCGTTTAATTTAGGGAAAAGTTTGCTATTCGATTATAATAATGAGGATGAAAGGAAGCCATCTCCAGTAGATAATGTCGTGCTTCCAACTGCTGTTGAGACTGAGGACTCACAATTGACACAATTTATAAGTAGTAATGGTACCATAATCTCCTTGAAGAAGAAGGAGAAAAGGATTATTGACACGGAAAACAAGAATGCTGCTAATGATCAATGGTTAGGAATTGGATCAAGCACAGAATGGAGACAAGACTCTACATATGGTATTAATATCAGCGAACTATTAGATAGAATAGAAGCCCGTAGCGACGATAAAGTAACACAACCTAATGATGAAACTGATACCGTTCCAGATACACTCGAGGATAATCAATTATGGGTCGAAAGATGGCGTCCTAAGAAATTCTTGGATTTAGTAGGTAATGAGAAAACTAATAGAAGAATCTTAAAATGGTTAAGAGATTGGTCGCCAGTGGTATTTAAGGAACAAATCGGTAAATTGCCCTCGTTTGGCGAAGATAATGATCAACAAGAACCTGATCCATTAATGAGACCAAGAAAAAAAATCTTATTGATTCATGGACCTCCAGGTATTGGTAAAACCTCGGTAGCACATGTTGTCTGCAAACAAGCAGGGTTCCAAGTAACAGAGATCAATGCAAGTGACGAGAGATCGGGTCCCTCAGTCAAGGATAAAATACACAACACCTTATTCAACAAAACATTGCACTCAAAACCTGTGTGTCTTGTTGCTGATGAAATCGATGGTAGTATAGAAAGTGGGTTTGTTAAAATATTGATCGATATAATTAATAACGATACAAAGGCAACAAATAAATTAAGATACTTAAACAATAATGAATCAGGTGTATTCAAACCCAAATCTAATAAAAAAAAGAAGAAGAAAAGTGCAAATCTTTTATTACGTCCCATAATTGCAATCTGTAATAATATTTATGCGCCCGCATTGGATAAATTAAAACCATTTTGTGAAATTGTTTCATTTAAGAGACCGTCAGATGGTGCATTGCAGGAAAGATTATTAGACATTTGCAATCAGGAACAGTTACAAATTCCAATTAAAGTAGTTAATGATTTAATTGATTTATCACAAGGGGATGTCAGAAATTGTATAAATAATTTACAATTCATGGCAAAACAAAATAGACCACATCTTAGCAACAACAACAATGTCAATGCATGGGAATCTAGCAGCAAGGATCTATCAATGTCATGGTATCTATTAGTCAATCGATTGTTCAAGAAGGATGCTCACTTAGATATACGAACACAAGTGAAAAATTTATTACATGAAGTTGAAATGAATGGTAATTACGATAGAATCTTACAAGGCTGTTACTCATTGTACCCATCAGTAAAATATTCAGATCGAGGTGTTCAGAAACCAAGTCATATAGCTGATTGGCTTTATTTCCATGATTTAATGGCACAGTCATTATATCAACATAATGGTGAATTGATTAGATATTCATCAGTGGTACCACTAGTTTTCTTTCAAAACTTTGGTGATATTGCAAATAAAGACGATTTAAAGATTAATAATGATGATCTTTATGTCGTGACACAAGAAGATTCAATTATGATATGGTTAATTCCATTAGAATTCATTTAGGTACAAATTCCCCGAAGATCGCTGTCTTTACTGATAAGGATTCTCTGGTATTTGAATTATTACCTTATATTGATTATATCATTTCTTCAGATTTAACTAAAATGAAAAACTTAAAATTAAAGAACCAAATCGCAACAATTTTAGTTGAATTGTCTAAAGAATATAACATTGAATTGACTCAAATACAAGATGATTCCAATGATGGTAGATCAGTACTTGGAATAACACCACCAGTAGATAAAATTGTCTTGTTAGATCCACATAGAAGGAAAGAACTCATTACAAAGAGACCAATTAGTTATAGCCTACTATTAGCCAAACGTCAAGAGGAACGTGTATTAAAGAGACATATTTCACAAACTATCAAGGAAAAAGAAAAGATAGAAGAAAATAAAAATAAGAAACAAAGAACTAATACTAATACAATCGAATTCTTTAAGAATCAATACGCTAATATAAATAGTACTCGAGCTGATGAATATTCAAATGATACAGACAGCAATACTAAGAACGATACACAAACTAATCCTACGGTACCCCATGAAAAGTTAAGAATCTGGGTCAAATATAAAGCAGGATTTTCAAATGCAGTTAGAAAAAATGTTTCTTGGGAAGGTCTATGGCATTGAGGATCGAGGTTTGCATAAATAATAAAATAGGCCAAATAATGACATCTACATAATTCAAATACATAAATTATTTAGGTCAATAAATTTATTCACTAATTAAATTGATATAAATAACATCCAACCAATCAATATATTGCGTGGTTAATATATTAATTATAATTAAAGTAGAAATTGACAATTATTGACCTTAGTAGTGACAAAAATTGCATAGTATGGGTACTTCTCAAATGTTTTGCACTTTCGATTTATATGCAGCACAGCTTTTTCGAGACTTCAGTGCGTCATATGATCTCCTAAGAGAACATTACTAATCAATAAATTGGAAAGTAAAAATAAAATAATACATATATATACGCGACAAAAATTCTGAACACATAGTTTGGGATTACTTTAGTCGTTCTATTTTAAATATTATATGGAAAGAAAATACAGACAAATTATACTTTCGAGTAACATAATAAAATTTGCTTAAAAAAAAGACAAATCAATTTACGGTACTAATATCAATAATTAATATATAGTATTTAGTAATAATGAACGATTCTATAAATAATTCCCATTTATCTGCTTTAGCTCAAGTAAGTTAGATGAGGAGCTCTCATAAACTACAACATCACAAACAGATCAAAATATATTTAGATCAGCGTGTAACTTATATAGCATAAGTTCAGTGACATAGCTCAACTAGTTATCTTGCACATTAAAGGGCCCACTTCAGCATAAGAGATATTTAATTGAATAGAATAAAATAAAATTCTGTTTATATATCAACCGACTGACTTTTAACAGTAGCAATTATCAAGTTTTGCTAACTCAAAGAATTGAGTGAAAACATACAACATAAAAATATCGGAATTTCTAAGTGAAACATGAGCAGAATGCTTAGAAGTAGTGCTTGATAGTTTGTGAATTGGTTTTGACTTTGGTTTAAAGTTAAGTAATAGTTTTTTATGTTTTGTATAAAGCAAAATAGATATTTTGTTACTTCCTCTTTTATTCTATAAAATATATAATAATTATAAATTGTAATACGAACTATCGAACTTCTGACATCTAATTTCAGTTTATTAGTTCTTTATATATAGAAATATTATATTTCATCCCTTGTTAACTCACTCACGTTTCTTCTACTATAATTCAATGTAGTTTAATAGTTTAGATCTTATTCCTACAGTTAATACAATAATGACACTGGGATTCTTATAATTATTTATAAGATCGACATTATACTCCTTGTTTTCAGATCTCTGTCGTCCGAGATATTGTATATTTCTTAGTAGGCACATTTTCGTCAAAGGTATGTATCTTTCTATAATAACTAATGTTAATCAAGATATGTTGAAATATGTTACTAAATGCACATTTATGTTATATTATTAAAGATCGAAGTAGTTGCGTAGTCACGTAGATATGCGTGGCGCGACAAAATGAAAAGTGAAAATCGATGATCATAGAGAAGAGAAAATTATCATGAGATCAATTTGTTGTAAATTTTTAGATTTATCAGATTCCATTTCTTAAAAATTAATGTACAAAATATTATGTTATTAGATCAACGTGTATTCGTCTGATCTTTTTAGTAAACAAATTACAAATAATATACAAAATAATTAGGAAATACAATATTTCATTGCATGAAATATTGTTCCCTTTATATACCATTGGATTCATGATTTCGTGATTATAAATCTCCAATATTAGCATTGTAGAAATTATGCAAGGTTCTGAATTACATTTCTTTCTTATTTCTTATTCCTGTAGATCGTTAAATATTAAACATTATCAAATTTATCAAATTTATCAATCTTTATCTTTTTATTCCTATTCTATTTTACTTTTTTCATGCAATTCTTCTACTTAGCAAATTCCGACAATTATTGGGTCATATTATATTTCCGTCAAAGATTCCACACACTTTTATTGTTCACACAAACAAAAAGACAACCATATCTTTGTAGTATCGACACCATTAAGAAGAAGTACTTTATAGTAAGAATAATCTAGCAAAACATATAACAAACTTCATTACCTTGAAGAAGGTATATATCAAAATTTAGATACCCAAATATAACATAGGCGTCTTTTAAGCCCTATGTCATTTTGTACGTTCCTACGAGGGTGTCTAGGGTAGCCATACTATAGGTTGCTCTAAATACCTAACGAACGAGTAAACTAAGAGAAGAAGACATTGTGCTTAATGTGCAATGCCATTAGTATCTTCCCATACTAATGCATTAGTATTTCCACATACTAAACACCAACAGTATCCTCACATACTGACACTGTCACCAATGAAATCATTTGACAGCTCACAACAGTCATACTGTTCACAGGTTAACCTTAAATAAACTAGTACATCACATATCGATGTAATCACACGCGTGTATAAATCTACAGTTACGTAACTATATACTAAGCCCTAAAGATAATTAGGCCATGAGCGTTCGCCCGTCGCCTTAATGAAGCGATGGAGTTCATGCTAGCGAAAAACTAAAATACTTAGTCGCGACACACAGGAAACCAATTCGGTGTCGTCGTGACGGATGGCGGTTGCAACAATTAGCAACGCACAGAAAAACGAAAAATCATATAAAGAGATGACGTCCTCTGAATATGTATATCTTCGGTTACTAGAAGGTCTCTTTCAGGAGAAAGAGTCAGACAAGACAAGATAAGATTAAGCAAGATAACCTAAAACTATTTTTTAAGTTACATCAAGTTTAATCCTTAACCCAACAGTAAATCATTACGTCATTAACTGTTACAACTTGTAATTATTGGTAAACTGTAATTACACCATCTCATTTGATAAAAGCCTCACTAGTAACTGATTCAGATATCGATCAGGACTTATAGCGAACCAGAACAACTATATCAGTCACGTGTTCACTAAAATATACCACCATAGTTGTTACACCAAAACATAAATTAATTGGGCGTGTGGCGTAGTTGGTAGCGCGCTCCCTTAGCATGGGAGAGGTCTTGGGTT
>PPOO01000939.1:10538-22390 GCA_003708545.1 Maudiozyma turicensis
TCTTGGTTACACATTCCAGAAATTATTGGGCGTGTGGCGTAGTTGGTAGCGCGCTCCCTTAGCATGGGAGAGGTCTTGGGTTCGATTCCCAACTCGTCCATTTTTGCTGACGAATGTGATACGACATCACAAAGTCCGATAATATATATAGAGATATATTTTTTTTAGATTTTTTTTCAACATTTGATACATTACTCAATGATATAACATATCATATCAGGCTTTTTTGTATACTCAATCCTTTTCAACTTTCTTTTTTAAAATATCGAGTTATATTTACGATAAAACTAGGTAGGTGTGTTATTATTACCAATTACAAGCTCGTTACTTCCTTTAATATAATGATATGATATCTTCTACATGATTTTCTTATAACCAAGTCTCGTTTGAATTGTCAAAAATTAGTGAATTATAAAATCTCTAGTTTGTTCGGCACATTAGTCATTATCTAAACATTAAATGACAGACATTATAGAAGTGTTGCTAGAATGTGTCGTTATTTTTTATTTTTTCAGTATGAGGGGCATATTAACTTTAATGCTTAATATATAAATAGGTTAACAGTTTACATTAATGTAAAAGAATTAGCTTGACAATAAATTATAAAGCAAATAAATTTCCATACATAATAATCTAACATATCTGGGTAATGAGACATCATTTCCCCATTGTGTTTCAAATAAATAACTTAATGAGAAAATTTTAGGTTCAACTGGTCAATTCTACCATTAAAATACTTAGGATACGGCTTAGGCTCCATTTCAAATTGATTCCAAGAATAATATTTCACATATCTTGTTTTGCGACCTTCGTGATATATACCAAACCATGCACCAGAATAGACACGAGTCTGGCATGAAGATGTTATGCCCGCTGCTTTTATTGGATTTTTTGAGATATCTTCGAAGGGTTCCCTTCAGTACATGTCTCTCCACAAATATGGTCAGCCATTGTACAAAAGTTAACATACTTCGGAATTATTTATTAGCTTCTTATGAAATCTTTATATAATATATACTTAAAATGCTAAATATACACGGTTGGCCAGTATCTAGATTACAGAGGCATTTCAATTATGCCGTTTTTAAACAACGGTAATTTCACTGTTCTTGGAAATTTTCAATGCAATATTAATAATCACACCAACATGTTATCTGTTGTCATGCAGAACGAGTATATAAAAATCTAAAGTGACCAGACTCAAATCTTGACATCTGATCTCTTCAATCCATTATCAGACCTGTACTACTTTATACCTTTTCTTTTATATAATGTCACGGAGAAAATTTATTCAAAGGTTTAAAGAGTTCATTTTATTACTCAAATAAGTCACCTGTTCATTTGGACCGACATCCTCAAACTCGTCTAATTCTTGAGCAAAATTAGCATTTAGAGGTTGACCCTTATTCTTATAAATATTTTCTTCAGAAGCTGGGACAGTGTCATTACCTTGACCATCATTGAAATTCCAATAGCCATTGTTTAAATAAGACGAGAAATCATTATTTTGAGCAAAAGTATTATCGTATGCATTTGCCATTCCAGTTGTGCCAAATGACATCATGCTCTGAGTATCAAAATTATCACCAGATGGGAATTCCTTCATATCATGAACCATACCCATATTAAAATCATTGTTATACATCTGTTTCTTCCTTGGTTGATGTTTAGTTAATTGAATAGTACAAATTTGTAGATTGTCTAATGTACCTTCAACTAAGCAACCTTTCTCTCTGAAGTGGATTAATAAATGGTTCCACAATAAGTTTTTGGACAGTGATCTTGGGTTACCTAAGATAACCAAACCATATTTTGCTCTAGTTAAACCGACATTCAAACGACGCGGATCACGTAAAAACCCAATAGCTTGTTGTTCATTAGCACGAACACAAGATAAAATGATATAATCCTTTTCACGACCTTGGAACGCATCAACAGAGGCGACTTCAACTTGAATGTATAATTCTTTATCTAAAGCACCATTCATTTGCATGTATTGAAGGATATAAGCTCTTTGACCCTCATATGGAGTAATAATACCAATTTGTTCAGGCTTAACACCATCTTTAAATAATCTAGTTATGATTCGTTCACAATTCATTGCTTCAATTCTATTCAAATAGGAAGTACCATTTGCAGAGATTTCTTCTCTACCATAATTTGCCCAGAACATCATTGGCACAGAACGAATAGGCCATGGAAAAGTACTATTTGGAACGGTTCTTTCTTCAACAGTGACACCATTTTGTAAACTACCTTCATAAAACATATTACTTGGGAATTCACTTAAGTTTGGATTCATACGATATTGAACTTCAAGTCTAATTGGAACATGACCTAACGAGATCAATCTTTCAAACAAAGACTGTTTTAAACCAGCATCTGCAGCTTTTCTTTCAAGAATAACTGGACCTAATTGTTGATGATCACCGACCAAGATGACTTGTTTAGCACCTTTGACAATTGGAATTAAACATTCTGGTTCTGAAGCCTGAGTACTTTCATCAATTAAAACAGTTCTAAATTTAGTATCTAATCTTTTATCACCTGCACCTACACAAGTACAACATACAACATCTGCCTTTGATAAAATTTCGGATTCTGTCTTTCTTACTAATTTAACAAATCTTCTTGTATCTGATGCGGACAATTCTCCGACTTCTTCCTTCAGTTTCAATAACTTTTTTAATTCGCCTTGAGCACTTCTTGCAACAATATTATGTAAGGCAAGTGTTGAGACAGAACTTTCAACATCTTCTCTACTCTTTGCAGTTAACCTAACAACTTTTAAACCTAAATTTCTTAATTTCGCAGCTAAATGATCCACTGCAACATTTGATGGAGCACAAACAAGAATTCTATCCTTATGAATCTTTGATAAATGATAAACGATACTTGCGGAGGTAACAGTCTTACCTGTACCTGGAGGACCTTGAATTAAGGACAATGGCTTCTGTAATACACTTTTGACAGCATTAGATTGAGAATCATTTAACTTAGTGAAATGTGGGATTGACATATCTCTTGGTAATGGAACATCGAATGAAATATCCACGACATCATGACCTAAGATTTTATAGTATAAATAACCTGATATTGATTTTTTATCGACTGCGAATTTTTTCAATGTGTCTTGCATTCTATCATATGATGTACCTTTCCAAATAAATTCAGCTGTGAAACCAGTTGTTAATTGAGTTGGTGGAGGGTTTTTACTTGGTTTTAATTCAAGTGTGAATGTATCCTCATAACTGTTAGGTAAACGAACAATGTACCCTCTACCTTCCCAATCTGGGTGTTGAAGACCTGAATACCAAAGAATCATTTCATCACCTACAGCGACCTTTAATTCATTGGATTCAAAAGTGGATAATGAGAAAGAAGCTAAATGTCTATTATTTAAAGCCAATGACCATGCAACTGAGATATGTTCCAATGCCTGAGATTCCTTTAATTGTTTGTCGTAGTCAGCTTCCAGTTTGATTAAAGGACCATAAGATCTTTGATACTCGTAAGCATCCTCGTATCTTAATAATAAAGGTGGAATCTCTTCCTGTTCCTCTGGGGTATCGATATCATTCAAAGTTGCGTCCTTATTTGATCTCCATTTGGCTTCCAATCTTGAGATTTGACTTGGAGTAATCAATTTTGCCTTCAATTTTTCCTCATTCGAAGGTTCTTCAGCGACCCAATTTAAAAATTGTCTTTCCTCAATTAGTGGTTGCCACTGATCGGTGTCCCAATTTGGATTCTTATTCTGGGCGCATGGGGCTCTACATAGCAATACAACAACAGCTTCACTCTTAGCGGATACGAATCCCAATAAGAAAACATTTTTTCTACCACAATTATAACATTCTAGTACAGTATCACCTAAATCCGACTCAGGATGTAAGGATACGACATTATGATGAGCCAAAACTAGATGGTTAACGATATGAGACGAGTTAGCTCCATTCTTTGCATTACAGAACCATTTGTTACATTGATTACATTTCACTACACAGGTTGGTGAATCAATACCACAATATGCACAAGCACATTCACTAGTTGGTTCTAATAATTCTTCGGCATGCGAATGGCTATGCTCGATGATTTGTTGTTCGTCTAGTGTCTCTAGATCGATATCTTCGACTACTGTCATTCGAGTATCCATCGTAGGGGGAGATGGAGGATTGCTATACTACTTTCTGCTGTAGGATGGTTGTAATGTTGCGATGTTTTATGTCATTTTTTCTTATATAGAAAGTTGTGAAAACTTTCCAAGGCGAACCACGGCGAGACGAGACAAGACGAGACAAGACGACGCACTTCATGTGTTTTTTTTGTTTTTCTCTCTATTTTAACTGTTAAAGAATATTAAAATTATAGAAGAAGAAAAAGAACCGTATATAATAATGTATAGTGATAATGTAAGGATTATATAACTAATTTATTCTTTTTTTTTTTTTTTTTTTTTTTTCAATTAGAAGAGAATGAATTAGCTAATGAGAATTTAATAGATGAAGACCGCCTCTTCATTGGCGGGGTCCCTAGTGATAATGTAGCGTCCTTACTTTCAAACACGGAACTGTCTGTCGTATTACTATCATCATCCTCCTCATCGTCATCTTCGTACTTCGCTGCGTCATCTGTTGACAATTCATCTAATTGTGAAGAAATATATTTTTCTGAGCCATATATGTGAGTAGGTATTACTTTACAAGAATTCTTATCCTTTGAATCATTTTGTGATAACATGAAAGATGGTCTTCTTGATTCTTGTTGTACAAACAGCGATGAATCTGCTCTAGTAGGCCGAATATAAGTCATTGTTCTACGAAGTTCAGTATGTGATGGAGTTCTCTTATGATGATGAGTATTGAAATGTGGCGCCGTTTTAACTTTTCTTAATTCATGATTTGGTGGAGACAACGACTTCTTTGAAATTGTATCCGCATCATCAACATCTATATCTATTGAGCACGGGTCCTGCACGGCTCTTTCAAAAATATCTGACATAATATTATGTTGTGTGTGTGTCACTAGTTTCAGGAATGCGACAAAAACAAAAGAAAAGCAAAAAGATTTGTTGTGATATAGATTATGTAATTAAGATATGTGTTTATATATGAATGACCGACTATTCTATTTTTATTATAAAATAGTTGCAGCCATTCCAATTCGGCTGTTGAGTTATATTATTGATTATCTGTATGATGTATAATACATCGAAACGATCTACAATACTAAGTGTATTTCAGTGTATAGGATCTCTCTCTGTCTCTCTGTCTCTCTGTCTCTCTGTCTCTCTACTACCAAATTGCAAAAATAGATGTACTTAATCTAACTAGCTATTCACAAATAATAAGTGTGCTACAAAGTAGAAACTATATTATTTAATTTTTACGCACTATAATCATATCATATATCATTGAACTATTGTAAATAGGTAAGATAGAGTGTCAGTTAGTAGAAAATAAATAAATATGAGAGAGTGTGCAATGTAATAGAGAGAAAAGGGAGTGCATACAATATGAGGAAAGGGGGGCTTGAAAGGGGGTGGCTGTTGTACGTTATATTGTGTGTCCTATTGCGATTCCCAATATATAGTCGCACAAGTACCAAAAAAAGAGAAAACTGTTCTGTCCGTGGATTCATCTGTGTACTGCACAGAGGAGGTCGTAGCATAACCCCTGGCCCGAGTGCACACAGAGAAAGAGGCGTGGCAAGAAAGTCCCCCGGCGAATTCCCGGAGTGCTTGCGGCATTTCTTAGCAGGCAGAGAAGAAAATGCTCACGGATCGTTTGTTGGCGCTTCTTTTTCTAACTGCAGCAAATGCGTGCGGTATATTGTCTGTGGGCGAGATATAAACCGCAGTGCGGAGTGGATAGATGCAATTCATCTATGTGTACGGTGGTTCAACTGTGATGGTCACATTCTCCCGTACAGAAAGCCAAGAAATGAAACTTTCAAATTTTTACATTCTCCTTCTGCACTAAAGAAGAAGAGGAAGAAGAGGATGATAATAGAATAGGGTTGGAGATGTTGAAATGTTAGGGTTTGGGATATCACGTGCTCTCAAGATTTTTCTCTTTCTCTTTTCTTTTCCTCGAGGAAAATTGTGCAACCACACACCCACACACCCACATGCCCCATCACCCGCTGATACGCGTCAATATCTGTGAATCCGAAACAACAGCGACAGGCAAACTGAAAAAGACAATGAAAGAAAAAAAATGAAACACCAATTTGTAATTATGTAATTACCGCCACTTTTTGCGTTGCCCTGGGGACGAGCCATACTTTAGTTTTTTCTCATTTTTTTTTTCTTTTTTAAATTTGGCAGCTTTGAGAGAGATATATATATACGTATGTATAAAAAAAAAGAAACCTTTGACGCACCATCAAGATTTTGACATAATTATAGCACGGCACAACATCCAATGCATACAATGGAACAAACACATCACGATGAAAATTACCCAGGGATAGATTTTATCGATTCCCATCTTGAAATGATGTTGTCTCCACAACAACAACAAGAACAGAAACAACATAATGAACAATTCTCTATCATATTGGAAAAGGATAAAAAAAAGGCTCAAAATAGAGCAGCTCAGAAAGCATTTAGAGAAAGGAAAATTGCAAGAATGAAAGAATTGCAAGATAGTTTAAATGCAAGTGAACAAATTAGATTAAATTTACTTCATGAAATTGAACAATTGAAACTTTTAAATACGGAAATAAATACAGAAAATCAATTTCTCCGAAAACAAACTGAATCAAATACATATCAGGGATTATCTCCACCTACAAGTATAAATGATGATTTGGGACAATTAATAGAACCGAAATCTTTCTCTTTCCCAACAAAGGAAACTTTCTTCAAAACATTAATGCTAGATCAATTCGGCGAAACTTTCATTAGTGAAAAATTCCCAGAAGATTTAACTTATCCAGGTATACAACTATTATCTGTACCAGCAACATGGGAATATTTACAAAAAATTATACAAAGAGATGATATAGAATTCGATATGACAATGGTAATGAATAATTTAAAACGAAACCATGTTTGTACAGAAGAAGGACCTTCTTATCCAATATATCTAATTAATCAAATGATCGTTCAAGCAATTGAACAATCACCTTAGAATAAAAATTTCCTCCTCTTTTCTTTCTTTTTTTCTTTTTTTTGAAATATGCAGTAGTAATATGTAATATTGTCCTATATAGACTTATGTATGTATTTATTTTTATTGGGTCGTTTGATTCTTTAATTTCTCTTCATCCTCTCTAGCAATGTTTAATTTTCTTAATAATCTAACATCATGATCATTTAAATGTGTTTCACCTGCAACAGCTTGTGCACCCATTGCTGCACGTCCTGTAATACCAGCACGAGACATCTTTTCATATAAATCTGTAGCACTACGTTCGTTTTGTCCACTTCTTGTCATTTCTTTACTTAATGTATTGAACAAAGATGACCGCTTCCTTGTACTTCTTGGCGATTTCTTATTTCTAGCTCTACCACGGTTTAATATGGACGGAGGAGGAGATGGTGTAGCCGACGGTGTAGTATATACGTTTGCTTGACTAACATTATTATATGGGAATGTATCCTGTACAGTCCGTGGCAACATTTGAGAATCATCAGAATTATTATTTCTTACTCTTGTCCTTAATCTAGTGACAACTTTCTCTAACTTCGAACCTAATTTATCATTTGGAACATTATATTTATTTATTCTATCATTCAAATATTCACTTTCTTCATTGGCTTCCACAGTCTTGACACGCCTCAATAATATGGAATCGTCCTCTTGATGATGCATTTGATACCCATTATTATTATTATCTGCTACTGAATGGGTCTTGATACGATTCAATATACTATTTGGATAATTTGAATTTTCGATGGTACGTTCTTTTGCCAATGGTGCACCCATTCCAGCGACAGGAAAGACACCTGGTGGAGATCTAATTGCATTTGAACCCCTAGAATGCGCACTACTTGTACCGCTAATGATTTTCTTTACGGTTTCAATCTTTTGTAATTCACTCATACGAGATCCATCAATGGTATTTTGCAGTGGTGGTGAGTAACGTCTTGGTGTAATACTATTCATATCGGAATTCGTAGTATGTAATGACATGCTTGAATTATAACTTAATAAGGATGCAGATGCAGATGCAGATGGAGATGCACTTAGTGGTAATCTACCAGGTAAATTATTTTCATGATTTGTATTTCGTATTGAATTGTCTAACATATTTTCTTTTTCATCAATCATTATATCATCACTATCTGATCCACTTATCGTTCCTGAATCAGTAACGATGTTATTTCTTTGTATTGGGACTCTTACCACTCTTGAATCCATATTCAAATCTGGTTGTTCATCTCTTGCTTCATATTCAGGCAATGATAATTTAGCTCTATCACGTTCAACAACAACCAAATGTAAATAGAATGGTATTACTAACCCAAATGCTGATCCACCAATCATCGTCCCTAGTGATGCGGGAATTAATACTCTCCAAATATATCTACCTACTGAGACATGAGCACCACATAACATCGCGATGAAAAATGTAGTCATATCAGCAACAACATGAGTATAACTTGATGATACAAATGTAAATATTGGTAACAAAATCATTAAGTATTTAACATGAATAGGTTTTGTCATTAATTGTAAATATATCCCTAAACAAATAGAGATCCAGCAATGTTCCCTAACCAACTGAAAAACCATGATATTAATAAATCATATATAGTAGCTGCATTTCTCAATAGACCTACTGAAAAGAAAAGGATATTTGAATTAAATAATTCTGCACCTAATATTACAACATAGAATAAACCAACAGAATATGTTAATCCACCAATTAAATTTAAAATACCTGGATTATTACTTAATAGATCTAAATTTTCCGAATGGATAGCAACGTATAATACTGAACCTGAACTAAATAGTACACCACCTAATATTGAATTTATTATTAATGTATCTAGTTGTAATCTTGCCTTTTTCATACAGGTCGCTACTACAGCTAAAGCAGCTTCATGAGGCGTTAAATAATTTGAATCATCAACCATCTATAATGTTGAAATGATATAATGCAAAATGTGAGGAATGATTTTGGGGTATGCTTAAATTGGGAAAAGGAAAAAACGGATTTATCTCTAAACGATGTGGATTAGGGATATATGATATTTATATATATGAATGTGTATTTTACTAGGAATATAATTTAAAAAGACAAAAAAACGTACTATGCAAAAAGAAGAAGGAAATGAAAGTTAACAAAAATATAGCTAAGCTAATCGCTGTAGGGATAAAATTAATCTTATTGTATTGTTAATATAACTAATGAAGGTAATTTTCTAATTATAATCCGATGAATCGATCTTTTTTATTTTCTTTTTCTGTTTATCTTACAATCAGATAATGGAGAATAAAGGATAATAATCAATTATGAAGTCACAGAATAAATTAAACGTTTTCTTATATATATGAAGAAGAAGAAAGTTTGAAATATGTCTTGTTGTAACCTTTTGAAAGATGACGGACAGGCTGAATGTAACGGTCTTAATAATAGAGTTTGTATTAAACGGTCAAATCAACGTTAAGAGGTGATAGCATTTCTTAGTCGTTTACGTACGGTCAAAAAGAAAAGAGAAAGGCGGGTATGAATTTTGTTTTAATTATAATTCGATAATCAATCTTGTTGCAACCTAGAATTATATCTTGGATGAAAGTCACATTTCTGAATTAAATAAACATTGACAACTTCAACAGTCAACTGTTACTCTCTTTCTTTTTTTCTTTCCACCCAATTAAAGCAATTGTACGTAATTAATTTTTAATAAATTGTTTGTTACTTAATAGTGCCTTCTCCCACGTTAACAAATCCGTTTGTTCTTGTTTGTTCTTTCTGGACCCCCCTTGTTACTACAGAGGTATCAGTGAAGCGAGAATATCTCCTGCCCCATCTCCTTTCTGTCGTCCCCGTACTGTCCGAGAAAAAATGTCGCCGATTCTTTATTCCTCTCTGCGTTAAAATAGAAGCAAATTGGGGGGGGGGGAAGCGGTACTTTCCCAGTTAGGGAATTGCCGTGGTGACAGTCCTACCCGCTCATCGCGGACTCACTGGAGCGGGTGTATACTAATTCGGCCATGTTCACAGGGTGAGACTGCCGCCCAAGTCAGGTGGGCGCCCCTCAGCGGAAACACTGTCACTGAGTGAGTGACACACGAAAACACGAAAACTGTTCGAGAGAAGATCCCAGCCGGTGAACCACAGAAACTTCGAGGCGGAGGCAATGGTGGGTGTCATGGCAACGGTTCCTGTCAAAATTGTGATTGGAAACTACAAGTGTGGGTGACATCATTGTTGAGAATTTGTTACAGTTTGTCTCTATTCCATTTTGATTCACAAGGCAGATATAATCAGATAGAATGTAATAATGGCTGATTCGAATGAGAGAGAAAGGTATCAGCAATATTATAAACTATGAATGCTAATACCGAGAGATGAGAGTTGCATAAAGTTGAGTTATATTTGACGCGTTTCGGGGGATGTATTTACTGTATTCGTCAACTGCCGTTGTTCATATAAAATTTTGTTTCTATAGCAACGCGTAATATAAAGTGTATCCGTGACTTCATTGAGTTGCTTTCCTTATTAGTACACTATTAATTGCTTTTCAGTATGCATTCTATCTTTGACTTAGTCTTCTATTTCTTTTAGTAGTTCCTGTTGCGATCGTTATGTTCTTCTTTTATCTGTGACAGCATAGCATTTTTGCGTTAGAATCGCTTTTCTAGACAGGACGACCCGAAATCGCATACATAACCCCAGATTCGCAACACTACCTGCAACGGCAACAATAAATATGAAGAAGATGTTAAATTTATTAAGGGAACAGACCAAAAGTATTACTTCTCACATAGCTTCAAAAATAAAAAGGATTCAAAGTCCAGTATATCATATGAAGTTTCACAAATGAATACTAGCTACAGAATACTAATAGATTTATTAGAGGATACAAACTTACAAAATATATCCGAGCTATTCATTAACGATTCATTATTTCAACATACAGAGGAACATACTACAAATTCCATAACTAGAAATATAACTAAAGATTGGAGAGAAAGTGATATTCTTATACAAACAGTTCAAATGAATGCTTTTTCTTCTTCAGAGGATAAGGATTCATTAGTATCGAAATATCTAGGCCATGGTATGATTCGACTCTTTAAACTATCTGATACGGAATCATCACACAATGAGAATGAAATCATCGTACCTGGCGATGATACAATGGTAAGTATATTATTTGTACCGACATATTTTACTGTACACGATTTATTACATTTTTATATCGGTGATGATATAATTAATAATCAAATTACAAATTTTAGAATTTTAAAGAATGTTGATGGTGCGATCGGTTTAAATTTTATGGTATTGATGAAATTCAAGGATAATTTAAACGCTAAAATATTTAAGGATAATTTTAATGGGAAACGGTTTAGTAAAATGGATCCAGAAAAATGTCATGTTGTATCGATAAAAGAAATTGTATTTCGTAATAATTTATTTCAAAATGAGAAATTTTCTACTTCACAATATAATATACCTTATTTAATGAGGGATCCATTCACAATGAATGGTTATAATGATACAGAAAGAACGAAATCTGATATTGAATTACCTACTTGTCCGGTATGTTTAGAGAGAATGGATTCGCAAACAACGGGACTCATTACAATACCATGTCAACATACTTTCCATTGTCAATGTTTAGATAAATGGAAGAATTCAAGGTGCCCTGTTTGCAGATTTTCAAGTTT
>PPOO01000939.1:26675-46419 GCA_003708545.1 Maudiozyma turicensis
CTTGAGGGAACGCACCACAGCAGTTCACAGTCCACAGACACGGACGTGTGTGTTTGTGAAAGTGTCCCTAATTTCAGTACGTCTGTGCGTCTGTACCATAATATAATATTCATTAACTTAAATCTTTCAAGTTTCGCGGAATCAACCGAGCAAGAGGGCAAGCAATCGAGCGAGGGGCACAAAAAAAAGTTATCGAAAATAGAGACGACGCGTCTGCCAGACAACTGGCCGCACAGTTGTTATAAATAGACCCGGATAGTACCGAGACGGGCACGGACACGGAACTTCTCTTGTGTCACGTACAAAATGATAGAAAGAATTGAAAAAACAGAAGAACGTTCGTACGTAGAATATTCTCTCTCTGTCGACTCTTTCTCTGCCCCCCGTTCATCCGCCGTCGAATCTCTCTTTCATTTTACAACAACTGATTACATACAATTCTCATAATACGCAAATAAAACAAAATGACAAATAAGGGGTACCCAACGGTAGTGGGGCACACAAGGCCACGCATATACCAGCCATCTACATGCAAGTCTTGCCCCCCCCTTGTATCATCATTGAAGCATATGTATACGTTACAGGTCTCGGTGAAATTAATTAAATCCACGACAGTTTGTGTTTGTATTGCCTTGTCAGATTTCATTACGGTGAAATTATTTATTGTTATGGAATATATAAGATTTATATGGTCGTTTATTATTATTTAGTATGCTGCGTAACTAGTATTAGATAATCTACGAATAATTGATTGTGGTAATAAAGTTTGTTCATGATTAATTATGTGATTGATCTCTAAGACACTAGCGCGAGAACTTGTTGGACTTTGTGGTAATTTAATGACAGGTACGTTACTATTATTACTAGTTGTCATTATATTACCGCCAAGTAATGCACCTAATAATCCAGTACATTCAACTAAATCATTCATTGCTTGCGTCACATATATGATTTGTGCATCAATTATTGTATTATTACAATGTGGTGAATTATTTGTTGACATTAACCCTTTTAATAAATGAGATGGAATATCCCTTAATGCTTGAATATCACGACGTGTCTCTTCAATGGCAACCCATTCAAACCACATTTTATGTCCCGGATTTGAAAGTTTATGTAATAATTGTTTAATTTCTTCTAATAATTGTGTTAATGATGGTATAATCTCTTGTGTAGTAGCTAATTTATTATTGATTGGTTCAATAAATTCATATTTATGCATAACTAAAGTCTTATAACTATTAAATAATGCATTATGACATGGCAGAACTGATAAAATTATTTTACTATTATTAGATTGTAATTGTTGTTCTCTTAATTGTTCAAAAAAATTCATATTTTCAATTGTTTGTAAACTACCAATGGTACTGAAATATTTTTGTGTATATCCCATTATTGGACGATTCATTAAAGATTCATTTATTGGACAACATAATAAATCAATAACATTTAAACAATATTCAATTCTATGTGATGTAATATCATTGACCTTTGTTTGTAAATCTGACCATATACCTATACTCATGGCTAATATAATTTTGTTTGGTTTAAAACATTGTATCAATAATAAACAACTTAAGAAGATTGTAATTTCATCACTTGTTTGAATTGTACCAACAATTGAACTTATATTTAATAATAATCCATTAGTGTCATTTTCTATTATTTCACCTATTGCAATTTGAATAATTTTTTGAAATAACTGTTGTAACGATGAATTTTTGATATTTTGTGACATTTGAATGATTTCATTCATTTCAAATGGAATCAATGGTATCCAATTTTGTACAGCTTGTATACGATACAATTTTTCAATCAATGGTATCATATTAGAATTCGTTTGTACAACATCTATTATACTATTAGATCGACTACTAGTACTTGATCTTCTACTATCACGAGGAGAAGGAGGTAGACTAACATTGATTAAATTTTTCCTATCCTTACGTGACCCTGTATTTGGTCCACGTTTCAATGGTTTCCTTAAAAATTTACAATTTATTCCTAATTTAACACAACTTTGACATTGTTGTGTTAATATATTATAATTACAACGTACTCTACGTTTATGACATTCATCACAAGCTTGCTTCATCTTTTTATCCTGTTGTGGTTTATTAATTCCTGGCATTTTAACTTTTTTTTTTTTAATATACTCTTCCTTGTCTCGAAATAACATCGCTTATAATAAATATTATTAAATACACGTTCCTTTTATATAATATATTATGTGACATCTTCGACAGAAAAGAAAAGCACCGGGCTTATGTTTTCCGGGGAAATAGGTTGGAAATGAAAAAACATGGAGATCCTTCATGAATTCCACTATATTGCTGCATAACAGGCCTCCCCGCGTCGGCTAACTATCGCCCGATGCTCCACATGTACGGTACCTTTTTTTCAGGAGGCAATCTTTAAAATGTCGGTCCAATATTCACCGACACAGAATTATTCGTATCGGTGAAAATAGTCATATTTTCACCGGATTCAGTGATTATGTACAGCAATTTTAGTAATCGGGATTTATTGGTCCGATGTGTTAAGAATATTCTACCCCACTTAGTTGCATTGTAATAATTAATTCGGCGAGTATAAAAATTTATTGAGACCGATTATTATCCTTTACCCATGTATATACATGCCTTTTGAAATGACGGTTCTATTATGATTGCGTGTGGGATAGTATTTCTATTTGATGTTTTGTTAATTATTGTGGGGAAGTTCACATTATCTTCTATTCTCAACTAAATGAGTGGGGGTGACGAAAAGAAGTATAGTGAAGAAAATTATTCAGTTGTAATCGGGGTGTAATGATACTAATTTATTTATTGTTTTAATCTAAAATTCGGTTAATTTCTTCATTTGAATCCGGATATCCGCCTAATTAATAGGAAAGTTGCGATAATTTGGGATTTCTAATTGTGATAATGGTTGCTATTCATCCAATATAAGTCCGTCCGAAAACCGGTGACAACAAGAACATTATTTGACTGATTCATCAACCAGCATAAAATGATCAAGTATTGTAAATATGTGACCACAAGCAGCGAAATATTCCGATTTAGCCCTAGTCTCATCACGTTAGGGTGTACCTTCGCGATGAGTTGCCTAAATGTTAAGTTGACGTGTAGGTTAACTTACAGCGAAGACACTGAAAAAAATATTTCTTGCTTTTTTTCAGCAGGTATTCAATATAAGATAAAAATACCGTCTACAACTCGTTAACACACATAACCTAACACTGAATGGGATCCCAACAAAAGCGCAAAAAGATTCAATAATGGACGAACTATTGGCATTACATAGGAAACAGAATAAAGATCTGCAGAACCAGATCACTGGTATGAAGAAACAAGCAACTAAATCAACAAGAAAACAAGTAATTGCTAAATGTGAACAATTACAAGCAGATTTGAAATTGAAACAGGAACAAGAAATTGCTGAATTAAATGGCGATACTAATGAGGATGATGTGACACCTGAACAACTGCTGGCACAATTATCGCTTGAAAGTGAGGCAACAGAACCAGTAACATCTGAATCTACACCTGTGTCAAATACGCCAGTGCAACAACCAAAGAAGAAGAGAAATAGACAAAAGGAGAAACTGGCCAAGAGAGAAGCAGAAATCCAAAAGATGAAGGAAGAAGCAAGAAAGGAGGCTGCTGCGCAACCAAATCTACAAAAAATTGAACAGGACGCAATTGATAAATTTTGTGAAATTAATAAAGTTAAACAAATTGATATTAAACCGGATGGTCATTGTCTTTTTGCATCTATCTTAGATCAGTTACAGATACGTTATCCAAAATTCAATGAAAAATATCCTGATTGTGACATTTATAAATTAAGATCATTGTCCTGTGATTATATACGCGCTCACAGAGATGATTTCATACCTTATTTATTCGATGAGACAACAATGCAAATTCAAGATATTGATGAATATACTAAAGAGATGGAAACAACAGCAAAATGGGGTGGTGAAATTGAAATACTGGCATTATCAAAAGTTTTCGATTGTCCAATCTCAATTATGTTTAGTGATAGACCGCAACAGAAATTTAATGATACAGGTAAATCACATGAATTGAAATTGGTGTATTATAAGCATAGTTACTCTTTAGGTGAGCATTATAATTCATTGCATGATATTTAGATAATAGACAACTTTTATAATTGCATATAATCAATATTAGCATTTAATTGAAAAAATATGAGGAAAATGACAATTTATTGAGGATAATTGGTTGTTTCATATTTTGATATTTTGTAACGGCATCGTTTCATATTTGATAGAAGCGGGTATTTGAAGAAGGCCACTTTTATAAATATTATCTAACTTCCAAGTATTTTTATCAATCCTGGATTACTGTAGTGATTGTTGGACCTAGATATTGAGTGTGCGTACTTGAATGGTGTATGTAGTGAGGTTGTTAAAAGAACCTTCTAATACCTCATATTCGGATTTTAAGTATTGCAGTGCTCTAGCATCCATATTCAATAGCCACTTCAAAGAACATACAATGTTTCAAAAAGTTATGCACAATTTGAATAACTAATATACGATTATTTGTCAGAAGAATGGTGGCTTTATGCCTTCTTCTGAATCTTGAAAGCATTCAATTTTGAAAAAAATACATTAAAGTGAGCAAATAATTCTCGGTTATATTTGACAAATTTAACAGAATCATTAAAATGAATAATCTGCTTTGTTTACAGAGTTTTTAGTCCACATTATACCTATGTTAAGTAGTATCTTTGCTTAAGCTATTAATCTCATGCCAATTCCGAAAGTCCCTTAAAGTGACATAAACAAGAAAACATTTTGACCGTTCAAAAATTTCAAAAAGGGATATTTGGGAAATAACTAATCAAATTTTTGTAAACAAAAAAACAATAGTGATAATATTTCAAAACCTGTAAGGAAATTCTTATTACAAACCAATTACTACTTTTCACCTATCACCAAGAATCCCCACACAAGATGCTACTCGGAAGACCTACCAATAACCTAAGAGCAGGGATTGTAGGTCTTGCCAATATCGGTAAGTCTACATTCTTTCAAGCCATTACACATTCAAATCTCGGTTGTCCTGCAAATTACCCTTTTGCAACAATCAAACCGTCACAAGCATTATTGAAGATACCGAATTCTCATCTAGAGGAATTAAAGAAATTATATCAAGCTAAGGAGATTCAACATGAAACCTTAACAGTCTGGGACATCGCTGGTTTAACTAGGGATGCGTCTCGAGGTAAAGGATTAGGTAATAAGTTCTTAAATGATATTGGATCCGTGGACGGGATCTTTCATTTGGTGAGAAATTTTAAAGATGATAATGTGACACATTTAGAAGGTGGCATTGATCCAATAAGAGATATGGAGATTGTACAAGATGAGTTAATCCTGAAGGATATGGATAAATTAGAAAAATCCTTGGATCATTTAACAAGATTAGGAAAGAATGCTAAAAGTGCTAATGATAAAGTTACTGAGCAACATGAGAAGGATCTACTGAACAAACTTCAAGACCATTTATATGATGGAAAGAAAATTATAAATTTTAAGAACGATTGGACTCAAGAAGAAGCTGATATTTTGAATAAATATAATTTCCTGACAGCTAAACCATCCTTGATATTATTAAATTTGAGTGCTGAAAATTATATTACAAAACAGATACCAAATCTGAAAGAAGTCAAAGAATGGAGGGATCAGTTTGCACCCTTAGACCCTATTGTATCGTTTAGTGCTGATTTTGAAACACAATTTAATAAATTTGGCGAGGATAAACAAGCCATCATGGACCATTATACCAACGTATTGAAAATTACTGGTAGTAACAATTTGACATTTGATAGCGCACTACCTGAAATAATCTCAAAAATGAAGAAAGCATTAGATTTAATTGGATTTTATACATGTGGACCATTAATGGTTAAACAATGGAATGTTCGTAATGGATCAACAGCTCAGGAAGCAGCTGGTGCCATCCATACGGATTTACAAAAAACGTTTATCAGTGCCAACATTATCAAATACAATGATATCAAAGATTACGAGGCCCCATTAAATACTTCTCAACTGAAAGCTAAAGCTATCATTAAACGTGTTGGTAAAGATTACATCATGCAAGATGAAGATATACCATTTTTCGTTGCAGCAGGTGGTAAAACTAAGTAACAAAATTATCCTGTAAATAAAATAAACATCAATATATAAATATATTCACAAGACATGATACTTAAACGAAACAGTGAGACGATTTAATGTGAACATTTTTGTAATGATATCAGAGCGTTTGACAAAAGTTTATTCTCCTGTAAATACTTCATAAGAAGTACAATCGAAGAGCTGGGTTTATAGCGTGTCCTGAGGACATTTTTTCATCATAAACATCATTAAAAAAATAGTTTCATAAAAAATTATCTCGTTTTGTTATGTATGTTGAAAGAATATCTAATGAAATCCTTTCGGAAACAAAGAACCTTCTTAATTTCCCAAGGATCGCAGTAATTCTTATCTGTATATATCTTGATATTTTGGCAATGTTGTTACATCATTTATAGTAGGAATAAAGTAGTGTTGATATATTCTGTCTTGAAAGTATGTGTCCTTTATATACTGATTTATTTTTCGGCAAATGAAAATTTTTTCATTATAGCTCATCGATTCATCACTATCATCTTTTTTTTTTTCAGTTAGGGTTTTAATGAAGTACGAAAGTTTCTAAAAATGAGACAAAATTTGTCAATATACTATTGAATCTTATACAAAGTCAGTTTGATATATAATACTTTTATATAATTAGTCAGAAACAAAATCTTATGAATTATACAATATCGGTAAAATAGACTAACGAAATGACATAGAAATTTTAACAATCTAAGTCACAATTGGGTTTAATTAAAAATTTATTTTTGATATTTAACCACTGATGGTAAGACAGAGGTATATTGAGAAACTGTGTTTACCTAGAGTGGGCTAGCCATCCTATCTTGATACATGTACCAACGTTGTTCTAGAAGATCATATACGGAAACAAAACAAAAGTAGTAAAAAAACATCAGTATATAGAAAAGAGAATCAGATTTTCATATGTTTTTATTGAAAGAGTAAGCAAAATGAAGAAGTTAACGCGTCTATATTGACAAAACTAAAAAGCTTAGTTGGAGGCAACGACGACTTCGACATCCACACCAGGTTCAATGGTGATTTGAGTGATTCTCTTAACAATGTGAACTGGAGCTTCCAAATCGATGTATCTCTTGTGGATTCTCATTTCATAGGTTTCCCAGGTCTTGGAACCTTCACCATTTGGAGTCTTTCTGGTGGAGATCTTTAGAACCTTAGTTGGTAATCTAACTGGACCCTTCTTGATCAACTTGTGTTGTTCAGCGTTTCTGATAATGTTAGAAGAAACATTTTCTAATTGCTTAACCTTGGTGGAGGTTAGAGTAATTCTAATCTTGATGATTTGTGGTTGTTCTTGTTCTTCAACCTTTTCTTTTTGGAAATCAGACATTGTTATTAATATACCTTTTTATAGTCTTTTGGGATCTGGTTTCTTTAAACTGGAAACTGAATTTTATGACAAAGTGAGATTTCAATTTCTTATATTCTAATTCAAGATGAAATTATTGACAAATTGGTTTAATGCAAGAGGTTAGTGTTCGGACAGTCACATCGTTATTGCAGTGAGATTGCAGTTACTATTTTGCAGAATGAATTTCTGTTCAGTAAGAAATGAAATTTTCAAGAATCTGCAGAAATGTGCTGTACCAAAACGGAAAAAAAAATGAATGAAATCTTCGCTTTGTTGGGAAAATTTAAGAAAAGTGTGAAAAAATCAAAAGAATACAAATTCAAACCAAATGGTGTAAGGAGGTTAAAAGTCGTCACAACTTTATAACAACTCGGGAAGTCCACTCAATAAGATCGCCCTGGACTCAATACAATTATGGAATATACAAAGGTTTCTTTGATAAAACATGAGTATTCATGAATAAAAATCAGTAGGATACAGTCAATTTTTTCTTTAATAAAATGTAACCACACATTTGGTTTTCTTGAGTTGAATTAATTAACAGTTTTCAACAATGTGACAAATGTCGCAATCGATCATTACGTGTTATTCATTTACTTTTTCTTAATTCCTAATGTACTACGAAATTTCTCTTGACAGCCAAAGCTGTCAATTTTTGGCCTGGCTGTTAACAGATAAGGAAAGAACTGATAACCTAATCTGGTACCTTATCAAAAACAACTAGAAATTTAAGATATATGGCTATTTTACCGACATTCCTTCGAGATACTGTATTCAGTAACGCCGTACAATACACAACTGTTAACGACATCGCTACTATGTACTAGTCGAAATAGAAACTAGCCTCTGTTACTACGTATAACTAAATTTCCAACTGGGATGTTACTGATAAGATCAGATATCGATTACAAAATAAAAGCACCAAGCATTACTTAGTTTTCTGTATTATATCTCTTGGATATTATAGGATAGAATCACCTTTAGTTTCTAAATTTGTTATCTATGCCAAAACGGAAATAATTTGCGTTTAACTAAGTTAATTATCATATTATCAAAAATAAATTCGCAAATTTGCGTTCCCAATCGATTGACTTGTCAAAGTTTTTCCGATTTAAGTAAAACTTAGATAATACTCCAGGGTAGTCTTTCCCTTTTGTTATTGTTCACTTTAATGATTTTCCTGATAACATGACTCTTTTCAATAAATGATGACACACTAGTACAATTAAATTTACCTAATTTCTTTGTTAAAAACCATATATGTAAGATAAGAAATAATGGATTTATCGATGCATTTTTAAGCTTTACAATGCACAGGTCATCGCTAAAGAAATACACTAATATATTATTAGCCATGTTGATTTATATAAATTAGCAACAAATAAATTGGAATACTTTCCAATCTCAAGATGTTTCATTCTAAATCTTCATTTCTAAAGCTCTTTACAGAAAAGAAATCTAAATAACTAAATATCATAAGCAAATATTATTGTCATATACAAATATGGGTGAATTTAGAGCTATTCTTCCACAAGGTGCAGGTTATGCAATTATTGTCGGCTTAGGTGCAGTATTTATGTTCGGTATGATTGCAACGACACGTATGCTGAGAAGGTACCAAAAGGAAATTATGACAGCTGAAGAATTCACTACAGCAGGTAGAACGGTGAAGACAGGGTTGGTTTCCTCTGCGGTTGTTTCAAGTTGGGTTTGGGCTTCTACTTTACTGACCTCATGCGCTAAGGAATATGGCACAGGTATATTTGGTGGGTATTCATATTCAGCAGGTGCAAGTTTCCAAATTATTGCTTTCTCGATCTTAGCAATTAAGACTAAACAAAAGGCTCCTAATGCACACACCTATCTGGAGATCGTCAAACATAGATATGGTAAGTTGGCACATAGTGTATACTTATTTTATGCCTTTGCTACAAATATTCTTGTTACAGCCATGCTTCTAACTTCGGGCTCTGCTGTGTTCAATGTCTTAACTGGGATGAATGCTATCGCAGCTGCATTTTTATTACCTCTAGGTGTT
The DNA here is from genome assembly GCA_003708545.1 of Maudiozyma turicensis. Classification (NCBI taxonomy): domain Eukaryota; kingdom Fungi; phylum Ascomycota; class Saccharomycetes; order Saccharomycetales; family Saccharomycetaceae; genus Maudiozyma; species Maudiozyma turicensis. The sequence goes on from PPOO01000939.1 coordinate 36,264, forward strand.
GTTATCTATACAATGTTTGGTGGGATCAGAGCTACCTTTTTAACTGATTATGTTCATACATGCGCAATTATCATTATTGTCCTATTTTTTGCATTTAGAGTCTATGCTACGAGTGATATGTTAGGTTCTCCAGGTAAAGTTTATGACTTAGTTAGAGAAGCTGCTGTTAGATCACCTGTGACAGGTAACTATAAGGGTGAATACATGACAATGGAATCTAAATCTGCAGGTATTTTCTTGGTGATTAATTTAGTTGGTAACTTTGGTACAGTTTTCTTAGATAATGGTTACTGGAATAAAGCTATTTCTGCTTCTCCTGCTGCTACATTACCTGCCTATGTGATGGGCGGGTTAGCTTGGATGCCAATTCCTTTCTTAATTTCATTAACCATGGGTTTCGCCTGTTTAACAACTGAATTGAGTCCTAAATTTCCAACATACCCTGATCCTCTAAGTTCTTATCAAGTCAGTCAAGGCTTAGTATTACCTGCCGCCGCAGTAACAGTGATGGGTAAAGGTGGTGCTGTCGCAACTTTGTTGATGGTATTTTTAGCAATTACTAGTGGTGTTGCTGCCGAAGTTATCAGTGTCGCTTCTGTCTTTACTTACGATGTCTATAGAGAATATTTCAATACGAAAGCCAACGGTAAACAATTAATTTATTCATCTCATATTGCCTGTTTTATTTTTGGCGTAGCAATGAGTGGGTTTTCTGTCGGTTTAACATACGGTTACATCAGTATGGGTTATATCTATGAAATTATGGGTATTATTATTTCAAGTGCAGTTGTTCCTGTGATATTGACATTGTGTTGGAAACAGCAAAATGCTGTAGCTGCTATAGTTGCACCTGTTCTAGGTACTGGTTTAGCCATCATGTCATGGTTAGTTTGCACTAAATCATTATTTGGTGAATTAACAATTGATAATACCTTTGAAGACTATCCAATGTTAACAGGAAATGTTGTTGCTTTATTATCACCATGTGTCACAATTCCAATTTTGACTTATGTTTTCAAACCACAAAATTTTAATTGGGAATTATTGAAAAATATTAAAAGAGCTGATGAATCTGAAGAATTAGCTGAACTGGAAGAGGAAGAAGATTCCGAAAATGTTGTAGGCTTGACTACTGCACCATCAAATGATAGTTCAGATCAAGTTAAAACGGACTCAATCAACGAAGAGAAACAAGAACTCAAGGTATCCGAAAGTAAAATAAAACCTATAAAGACAATTCTAAGTAGTATCCAAAAAGATAAACCGGATCAATTAGCCGAAGAATTAGAGAAAGAAAAGAAAGAATTATCTCGAGCTTTAAAGATTGCTTATGGATTATGTTTATTTTTTGCATTTTCATTTTTACTAATTTGGCCAATGCCAATGTACGGTTCACATTACATATTTAGTAAAAAATTCTTTACTGGTTGGGTAGTGGTACAAATTATATGGCTATTTATCAGTGCATTTTGTGTTATTTTATATCCATTATGGGAAGGTAGACATGGGATATACACAACAGTTCGTGGTATATATTGGGATTTAACTGGACAAACTTACAAATTAAGGGAATGGCAAAATTCAAGTCCTGAGGAATTACATATCGTTAAAAGTCAAATAAGTGCTAGATTACACAATATTGAAAGTTATGATAATGAGTTGAATATTGCTATTGATGATATAATAGACGGTCAAAAACCTTCGAAACACAGATGAGTATATCAATTTCGGTTCAGCTAACAAGCGATTTATCAGCATATTTGCGAGAAATCGGTAAACTAATTATCCTATTTAGTCCCTGTTGCCTATCGTCACGTACAATGCAGTGTTTGAAATCACAATCCGGTTATGCCCTATCTGCTGACAAATCAAAAATATAAGTCAGAAATGCAATGGAATTCAATACAGCCTTGTGTTTTTGCAATGGCATTATTTACATATTCTAAGAGTCACTCGTACAATCCACGACTCAGTAACTGCGAACGTTTAATTTATTCATAAAAATTATTTAATTTAGTAACACTTTCTATATTTACTGACACTTTCATAGATATTTTATTTCTTATATAAGAGGTCCGTCATTCTCACTTTAATTGGCGGAAAAGGCCAAACTTAACTTTTCAAAGGTTGTCTCCTTCTACGCTGTTTCCGCTGTGTAAATCACTGATAGAACAAAAGACTACAATTAGTAATCAGATCCACTAATACTTCTGAAATTTAGAGCACAAAGGGCATTAGTATAAGAAACAAAATAGCTAAATAAATTGTACTGATCGTGTTTTATAACAGAAAAGCAACAAAACTATATTCATATTACCATACTACAAAATGTTGAGAACAGTATTTGCAAGACCATCATTATTAAGAACCCAAAGACCAACGATAAATCCAACATTTTGGAGTAGACTACTACATATCGAAACCTTAACTACACCAAATGATAATGCATTGAAATACTTATCTAAAGACGGTGAACTGTTACAACCTCGCGGTTCTAAGAGTATTGTTATTAAAAATACCGATAAGACCCTAATCGATCATTCTAAATTAGCAGAAAGTCTTTTTGTTCAATGTCCAGGTGTTGAAACCATTATGATCGGTGACGATTTCTTGACTGTTAATAAGGATTCCTTAGTTCACTGGAATCAAATAACTCCCACTGTCATTGAAATCTTGACTGCGCACTTAAATTCAGGTGAAGATGTAGTCTCAAAGGAGTTTCAAGGTGCTCAAGAATTAAAGGATGGTGGTTATAATATCAATGTACCAAAGTTTAATTATACGGAGGATGAAGAAGAAATCAGTGAATTGATCGACGAATTAATTGACACTAGAATCAGACCTGCCATTATGGAAGACGGTGGTGATATCGACTACCGTGGTTGGGATCCTAAAACAGGTACTGTCTATTTGAAATTGCAAGGTGCTTGTACATCGTGTTCAAGTAGTGAAGTTACCTTAAAGTATGGTATTGAATCTATGTTGAAGCATTATGTTGATGAAGTCAATGAAGTCATTCAAATTATTGACCCAGAACAAGAGATCGCTTTGAAGGAATTCGATAAATTAGAGAAGAAATTATCTTCAAAGGAGGCATCAGCTTAAATAATGAATATCCCGAACAATCATAGAATCATATAAAATAAAGGGGTCTTTCTTATTGAAATCACAGGCTTTTTTGGTGACTTTATTTATTCGTAATAGTATGTACATAACTCTACAACAAACAAACAAAATATTTATTTAGAGCTATACAATTCAAGATATTTTTCAATCCGTTTAGCAAATTTTATGTCAATATCACTAATTGCACTGGACTGTTTGTCAGCTTCTGAAATAATATCATGTGTCGTTAGATCTATCTTAACTTTATTATACGAAGTTGTTATCGTTGGATGATGCCCTAACAGATGAGCTCTCATAGATACTTGAGTAAGAAACCCCCAGGTTTGTTCGAAAGTCTTGAACGTGTGCTCTCTAGTGAGTTGAGTATTAGCATGTGTCAACTGCCATTGTGCCAGTGACCCTGTCTTCAATAAGAGACTCGAGACTTCTTTTAGACTGATCTTAATAGCATCAACACGTACTACCTTATTATACATAACTGAAAAGAAAAATTGACCGGGTTTGAATTAATATTGTCTTATGATTAGGTGTCGTCGTTTATAGTTTGGATTGATCAAAGTCAAGATTTGACAGCGTTTTCCTTTTATACGCGGGCCAAAAGTGGGCGAGCTTTGAAGGTCACCTCCACCTGAAATGAAAGATAACAAAAGATTATAGATATATGTAAGAGAGTGAGCGAGAGAGGATTTGATCAGATAAATGGAGTAAAAAAATATCTGTGGTGAACGTATCCATCAACATGTCGTCTCTGTTGTATATATTAAATGAGGATCTCGAACCGATAATTTCTAGGAATATAAGGGCACTACCGTCGATCGAGCAACCAATTGCACAATTTAAAAAACTATATCATTTGGGTTCACCGCCTGTGATACGATCTCATTCGGGACAATTTTCAATATATCAAGATTATTCGTATGCTTATATACAAAGAGATTCATTATTTTTCATTAGTGTTATAGATGGCGATAAAATTGATGCGATGGAAACATTGCATTATTTAGAACAATTTTATCAATTATTGAAGAATTATTTCAATGTTAAACAATTGGATAAGAATTTGATTCAGGATAATTTAATTCTTGTTATGGAATTGCTAGATGAAAGTATAGATTTTGGATTTGTTCAGGTTACTGATGCTGGTTTAATTAAGGATTATATTCGTGTTAAGATTAATGTACCTCAGATAGACACTACGATGAAAAATAAGAAATCAACTTTAATAAACTCTGGTGGGTCTCAACATGATGATTATGATAGTGAAGAACTTTTCGGAAGTGAAAGTGATGAGGAAAGAAAGAAGCAACAGAAACATAGAAGGAAGTTGAAGCAACATCACAGAAATAATACCACAACAAAGAAAGAAATTGGACATTTTACCAAGAAAGTTATTCGAAAATGGAAAGGTGACAAAAATAAAAAGAAAGGTCAATTTAGTATAGAGAATAATGATCATAACAATACAGATGAAGACGAAGAAGATGATACATTTATGAACAGTGATATTGCGAAGACAACAGTAATGGCAATATCATGGAGAACTAAAGGTATACATTACACAAAAAATGAATTTTTTTTAGATGTCATTGAGAAGATAGAGTACTATATGGATTACAATAATGATACAGTTCGTAAAAATCTTATCCATGGACAGATTGTTTGTAAATCCTTTCTGTCAGGTATGCCTGAGTTGCATGTCTCGATCAACAAGATATTGAATCGAGATAAACAATTTTTATCCAGTTGTAAATTTCATCAATGTGTATCGTTGGATTCCATCGAACAAGGTAAAGAGATCACTTTCATTCCACCTGATGGAGATTTTATATTATGTTCGTATGAATTGAAACGTCATGTACGAGATCAACCTGTAATAAACATGAGGAATTTTGAACTGAAACCTAAATTACAAAAATTCAAATTACAGATATTATGTTCGATTGAATCGCATTTTAAGCCAACTAATGCGACATCGAAATTAAATTTACAAATTCCATTGAAACAAATATTCGAGAAGTACAAGATTGATCTGAGTAAGAAAATCAAATTTAAATGTGATTCGGGACAAGTCCTGTTTAATGTCAGTGATGATTTCCTATTATGGGAGATCGGCATGATGAAGGGAGGCCATGGAGAGAATCCGTTAAATATGACTGTTGAATTTGCCTTATTCAACCAAGAGGCATACGATAAAGAGCAAGAAGAGTTAAGAAATTCAATGAACCCACCGCCGTTAGTAGAGGGAATCAAACTGGACCAGATATATAGACAAGTGCACGAAGACTCCCGGGAATCATTGGAAGTACAGAAACATACTGAACGGGACAAGACCCGACTACTTCATATAAACTTTGAGATTCCTTACTCTACTGTTAGCGGTATCAATATTGAATATTTGAAGATAGAAGAACCACAGCTACAATACCAATCATTCCCATGGGTCCGATACAAGACGATTAGCGACGACGAGTATGCTTACTTGATATAGCCGTGCCATCATCACATAGTCATTTAACCTTCCAACATACTATTGCATATCATTATAGAACAGTCTATAGGTACGTACATATATATATATATTTCACATGCGATCAATAACAGTCTTCCTCTAGTTCCTTGGCTTACATTACACTACTACTACCACCCATACGTTACATAGATTCACTTCCCACCGCGCAGTAAGAGCAAACAGCGAAACAGCAGAAAAATAAATTCTTCACGTGGAAATTGAAAGTTGATTGACCGGAGAAGAAGATCTTCTGTTGGCAGAGAGCGCAAATGAGAATTTCTCAGCGGACAGGCAGAATTATTATTGTTTTCTGTTTCATTTTGCACATGGAACAGGAAATGGGATAATAACAACAACAGCAGAAAGTAACAATTCTTCAAATTTATACAACTCTCTCATATGTATAGATATGCTTATTTATTTTGAATATTTATCGAGTATAAGTATATATACAGATATATTTTGAAGGATTCGTATCCTCGCAATATTTGCTAGTTTTATTTAACAGTTGTCGGGATTTATAGCGTGGCAGTAACACTTTTATAGTGGGAACATACGAGATATAAATATATACGCAAAGGAGAGATAGAGAGAGAATGGCATTAGGAAAACATCCTGAAATATCGGAAGAAGATTTAAAGGCAGCTGAAGTGCTAGGTGTGTTGAAGAAATCTTTGCCAAATTATAAAAACAGAGCCTCTAATACAGGTAGTAGTAGTAGTAGTAGTAGTAGTAATAATAATGGGAAAAGAAGAAGAAGTGTAAGTGACGATTCTAATGAAAGAAATTATAAGGAAAGAAGATTTGTTAATCCAAGGAATGCTAATAGTAGTCATTCAGGGACTCTTCTAAATAGAATGGTTAATAATGTTGTTACTTTTTATGACGATATGAAGGATAGAAGAAGAGTTGCATCTATTGCAAGATTATTAGATGATGCATATGAGGATAATTACTCAAGTTCGGATAATGACAGTGAAGAAGAAGAAGAAGAAGAAGAAGAAGAAGAAGAAGAAGAAGAAGAACATCATGATACACCTGTAATTTTGAAAAAAGAGATACAGCCTATAGACACAATAACTCATATCACACATGAGGAGACCGATATTCCAATACAACAAAATGATGAATATCATTACAATAATAGTGACGAGGATGAAGAAGGAAGAGTATCAAAGAGACAGATCATTTCAGAGGCAATTGCTACCACCAGAGACAATCTAAAAGAATATAAATTGAATATGTCAATTGAATCAAAGAAGAGATTAATTACTTGTTTACATCTTTTAAAATTGGCAAATAAACAGTTGTCAGATAAAGTAAACAACTTACAAGCAATGGTCAAAGAAGAACAAGAAGTACCAAGAAGGAGACGTAGAACAATAACAAATTCTCATGATAGACATGGTCATATACGTAATAAACGTCCAAGGGCATCAACAGTAAGCGGTAGTCGGGGTGACGTCACAAGCATAGCGGCTATCACAAATGGACCTAGTGATACAGAAACTCCTAATCATAAAAATGGAAATCCAACAACAAAGAATCCACAATTGGACAAATATACTGATGAAAACAGTAGCAGTAAAAGTGGAAGTGGGAGTGATAACGAGGGAAAAGATTATTATGGTGGAGATGAAGATGAAGAATTTTTTGACGCGTTTGACTCCAATGATTTTGATGAAAAATCAACAGTTATCAAGATGGAAGTTGTCGGTACAATTAAGAAAGTTTATGCTTTAATTTCAAGTTACACGGGCGATTCTTTACCTGAACCTGCAAGATCCCAAGTTAGAGAAAGTTTATTAAATTTACCAACGAATTGGTTTTTAAGTGCTAGTAATACCTACGGGAACCGTACCGATAATCAAATTGTATCAGGAACATCCTCTGTATCAATGTCTGCCTCGTCTTCAAGCGGTTCAGAGCAACAAGAACAAGAAATTCAAAACTCAAGATCATCACATAATAATGACAAAGGCATGGCCATTGCAAATTTGAATAAGACAATCAATAGGACCAGAAGCTCATCATCGGCTGTAAACCCAGGTGCTGATGGTAATCTGACAGCTAATGGTAAAGTGTTAATCCTGGCAAAGGAATCGTTAGATATGGTTCAGAACGTCATGGATGTAGTTGATTCAACGCTAGGTAAGGCCGAAGAATGGGTGAAACAAAAACAAGAAGTAAAAGAAATGTTCTTAAAATCACTACTGAAGAAACAGAGACTAAAGGAACTCACCGAACTTTCACAAAATCCTCCGAATACCGAAGACAATAATTGTAATCAAAACTATTAGGTTTCATAGTATTCCCTTCCCTTTTCCTCTTTCAAGAAAATAGAAGTGGCGGTTAGTTTGAAAGCACCGTCACTAATAATAAATTACCACCAGCATCTCATATTTTCATAAAATCATTCCAAATCGAACATCATAACGATTATTTTATCTATTAACTGCATATGTAACACAAATAACTTAATTTATACTATTATATTCCAATAATATCATCCAAATTTATTAATCTTTTTAAATATTTGAAATTATGAATTTATGTATTTCAGTGACCGGCGTCCAAAATTTAGTATTACTGTCATCCTACTATTGTGAATCTTTTTTATTAGCTACGATATCCAGATCACCAAGTTGTGAAAGTAAATTAGTCGATAATCACACTCACGACTGAATTTTTTATATTCTCACGATTCCTGTTTGACACAAACTAATTTATTTAATTCAACTGCAATTTCCGAAGAAGAAGTCCACAAAATCAATTATATTTACAATAAACTTGAGAAAATGCCAGTTAAATTTATATCACTCTGAGCACCAATTATGTCATATCCAGAGAAAATATAAATGTTCGAATGTGGTTCTAAACCTTTGGTACTTATAACAGATCATATTAAGACAACTTCTAGGATAATGTTTTATCAAAGACATGATATATGTCAACTATATGAGTATGTATTACTATAATTCACCATTGCAGGTGGTGTCATAACACTTACAGTTAACATATTGGCGTTTAATAGGCGTTTAATACGTGGTTATCATCAACGAGGAATTAATTGTAACCGACCTATATTAGCTTCCGAATTATGTTGAAATTTCAACTGGGAATATATACGACGTTACACGTTTAATTTGTAAGGTATTTTCCTTATATAATTACTCTAAGGAACTAATAAACAAACGACAGATAGGAACAATTTCAAGTGCAGAAATATCTGTCGTTTAACAATAAAGTTTCTTGTATTGTTCCGTCTGTCTGAAATTTAACGACGTACCATTAATAACCATGTCACCCTCTACAATTTGCAATTCAAGTAATTGGAGACTTGAGTGGTCACCCACTTTAGTGTGTCCCTGTTTAATTGAGATATGGACAATTCAGATAACATAAAATGACAAACAAATTGTAGCACCTGAGTATCAACATATACAGAAGTTCTTTGTCCCAACTAATCGAAGGATAGCTGGTTAATGGGAGTTGCTGTCAATTCTAAACCATTTGATACAACAAATTATCAATTGTTCTTACTTCTACAGTCTTTATAATGATACTGGGATTATTATTTTCGTTTATAATATCGACGTCGTAAAATCTTTATATTCGGATTTGTGTCGTCCGAGTTATGTTATTTTCTGTCGTATATACATTTTCGTCAGTTCTAACCCTTTTTTTCCCGCTGGTCATTTCTAAATTTTATATTTAAATAGCACTTTATAATTATTATGTATAGACATATTCAGTTATAAGTGACGGAAATTATGTTATGTGCTTATATCTCAAATGTTTAATACCGTTTCAAAAGATTAAGTGAGTAATTAGTAAATGAGTCATTACTAGATGAGTCATTAATCGATGAAAAATTATTAGGTAATAAAAAGGATATTAGTATCATATATAAATACGAGAAATCAGGACTTAATTTCAAGATTAAGACTGGTTCGAATTTAACACACTTGTATATTATTCTATATACTAAATAAAACAAGTAACAATTTTACTACAAGACGATTAATGAGTTTTGCACCAAATATAGCAATCATTGAAAAGAATGATATAATTTGTAGTTAAATTGAGACACAGTCTATCCTTGAATGTTCGCTTCTGCTCAATTATAATCTTCAACCACCGGTGAATGTTGTATTTATTGTTAGCTTGTAATCTTGGTTATTATCATAAATAGTCATAATTACCTTACCAGCGTATTATTGTTGCATTATTTTATTTCCAACAAAAATTTCTTCAGTGGTTGCAATAGGCTTTTATTTAAGAAATGAAATCATTAACAATTTGCTGGAGATTTTTCTTGGTCAAAATGTCGAAATAGACAAGTTAGCCAAAATTCTAAAACTTTTGTAACCAAGATGGCCTTTTCTGGTAACCAAAAAATGACCTTTTGGTGACACAAAGCCTCCATATCACAATTACTCAATTAAATGGCATCTCTATGAGAGCTATGACATGAATAAGAGTCACTAGCCTCAAATGGCATAGTGTGACACTTTATTC